>ML288700.1:623-22876 GCA_005239495.1 Nicotiana undulata
CGCAAGGTTTTATAATTGACATGACCCAAACGTACATGCCATAATTCATTTGACTCAAGTAAGTAAGACGAAGCTGAAATTTTAATATTACTTTCAACAACCATTACATTTAGCTTGAAAAGGCCCTCGATGAGGTAACCTTTTTCTACAAACATCTCGTTCTTACTTATTACAACCTTGTCAGAAATAAATACACATTTGAAGCCATTCTAAACAAGAAGTCCAGTAGAGACTAAATTCTTCCTAATCTCGGGAACATGAAGGACGTTGTTCAAAGTCATCACTTTGCCGGAAGTCATTTTGAGAAATATCTTCCCACATCCTTCAATCTTCGCCTTTGAAGCATTTCCCATAGAAATCGTCTCATCGGGTCCAACAGGAGCATAAGTAGCAAAGGCTTCTTTAACAGCACAAACATGGCGAGTGGCTCCAGAATCAAACCACCACTCTCTAGGATTTCCCACCAAGTTGCATTCAGTAAGCATGGCACACAAATCATCAACATCATCATGCTTTTCAACCATGTTTGCTTGACCCCTCTTCTTGTCTTTCTTCGGAGCACGACACTCCGTAGATTTGTGTCCGGTTTTCCCACAGTTGTAGCAGTTTCCACTGAACCGCTTCTTGCTTGGGTTGTATTTCGGCCCAGAAGCCTTCTTTCTCTTTTTGTTCTCTTCAACAATATTTGCTCCCATTATTGTTGAATTACCACGACCTCTCCTTTCAGCAGCTTTATTGTCCTCTTCGATTCTCAACCGAACAATGAGATCTTCAAGGGACATCTCCTTGCGTTTGTGTTTCAAATAATTTTTGAAGTCCTTCCACAATGGAGGCAACTTCTCAATCATTGCTGCTACTTGAAAGGCCTCATTGATGACAAGACCTTCAATAAAAATTTTATTAGTAAACATAATAAAATTAATACTATCAATATTAGTATTAATTTTACTTTTACCTTCAGCAAGGAGACCATGAATAATCACTTGCAATTCCCGGACTTGGGTAATAACAGACTTGCTATCTACCATTTTGTAGTCCAAAAACTTTGCAGTAACAAAATTCTTCGACCCGACATCTTCAGTTTTGTATTTCTTTTCAAGCGCACTCCACAGTTCTTTTGACGTTTCCACGCCACTGTAGACGTTATACAAAGCATCCTCTAGCGCGCTTAGAATATAATTCTTGCACAAAAAGTCTGAATGCTTCCACGCCTCAATGACGAGAAAGCGTTCAGTCCCTGGAGTTTCATCAGACAACACATGAACATCTTCCTTGATGAACTTATGGAGACTTAGAGTAGTCAAGTAGAAGAACATCTTCTGCTGCCAGCGCTTGAAATCAAGCCCGGAAAATTTTCCGGGTTTCTCAGCCGGTGCCAATGCTGCCGGTATTGTTCGGCTTGTTGAGGCATTGGCAGTTACCATCGGAACAGCTTCGTTTCCGTTGTCATTCGTCATTTCTGTAAAAGAATGACACAAACGTTAAAATCACGTAGATTTTAATCTCCAAAAACCACCAAGGTTTTTACTTTCCAGAAACAGTGTATATAAAACAAATACAGAAAATATATTAAATTCCTTAAGCTTGTTATAACTCTGTATTTGTAAAACAATTCTGGAAATAATAAAATAAATAAACAGAAATGTAAACGCAATGGAAAATTAATCCGAGCCCACTGAATTCACAGTGTTTCCTTAAGGAATTTAATCCCCTCCTAGTACCCAAGGTTATGGATTATTTCCTCCCAGGATAGAACGAATTTCACACTGGTGTAGTGGTACTTCAAACCCCAGTGTTTCAGCGAACTCAAAGTTCGGTAGCAAATCACACTTACTTGCTTTCTTTGAAGATGAAAGTATGCAGAAAGAAGGAGGAGAACTCAGAAATTAGTATGTAAAATCTGAGAGAATGGACTTGTATTTATAGCCAAAGTTGGGCTGAAATCTGAAGAGGTGCAACTCTCCATAATGGCAGTTGTTGCAAAACCGCCCATAGAGTAAATGCCATGACATAATTGGCTATTTACTCCTGGATAACTGAAATGGATTTATTATTAATATTTATTTTAATATTAATATTTTGTTATTAAAATGGATAATAACTGAAATGGATTTAATATTAATATTTATTTTAATATTAATATTTTGTTATTAAAACAAATATTTAATAACATTTCTGTTAATATTTACTATTAACAAATAAATTTGGTCCAAAAATTAATCTCTCGATCGACCAAATCCGAAGCCGAGTCGAGCAGAGCGAGCGACGACGACGACGCGAGGCTTGCCTTCTTCTCAACTCTTTATTATCTAGAAGAAGAGCAATTGCTTATATACACATCAAAAACCTTTTCCTCTTCCTATGTCGGACAATTAAGGAGGGAAACTCAAATATTACTCAAATATTTCATTTTCCCCTCAATTTCCCATTCACCCTATTTTAAGCATTAATAAATCATTAATACTTAAAAAATCCCAACAATTATTACTTAACTATAGTAAATATTCTCACCTTAATTCTATTATTCTTTTTTTATTATGGTCTAAAAAACCTTATTCGCCGAAGACTTAACTCCATTTATTCACTTTCATGGAAATGTAAAATTTCAAAAAGCGATGCAATTTACAAAATTGTCTTCTATTGTCAAAATTAGGGTTTTCCATACAAGTTTTGAGAGTAAAAGTGACCATAGACCCAACCCGTTATAGTATTCGGGTCAATCCGAACATCACAGACAATGGGCCGAATCTTGTCCAAGGCAACTTTTTTGACACTACAAAATCGCAAGGACTAGAAAAACGCCAATCTTTCTTGCCCTAGCACCCTTCATCAGCAGCCGCTGCAAAACTTCCATCAACAGTCAAAATGGTACCCTTTTTCCCCCTCATCTGCGTTATACTTCACTTGTTAAATATAAATTTAAATTGAAATACATAATCATTTGTATAGATAATCATATATTTAAAGTGTCAAAAGAGCTGTAAATTTTTAGCTCATTCAAGCTGTTTCCGATTTTTTTTTTCGTTTATTTTTTATTGATGATGAAAGAGTCGATAATATTAGATGAGCACTTCATTAGGTTTATTAATGTTATTGGAGAATGCTAAAGATTGCATCTTTTTGTGAAATTGCTATTGTCAATGATTTTTTGAAATTGCTAATATTATTTTAACCTTAAAAACCAAATGCTATTATATGGCTTAATGGATTGTTTCATTGAATACTCGGAAAAATGTATTGTGATAGCAATTGAAAACACTAGTTTGAACAAGAGATAAGATTCATTTCGTCTTGCATATTTTAGCAATATCTCTATCCCCTCCGGGTAGGGGTAAGGTCTGCATACATTCTACTCTCCCAGACCCCATTGAAGAGATTTTACTGGGGTGTTGTTGTTGTTGTATATTTTAGCAATATGTTTTACAATAATATCCATTATTAGAGGTTAATCTTCTGGTTGGGTAGGTTTCAATTGCCATATTTGTGTCGAGGTGGATTTGCTTAGTATACTTTTTTTAGTGTGAAAAGGTAGACTTGTTTAGTCTACTTTAACTAGGGAAACCTGTTGCTAATGAGATGAGATGGTGTAGATACCACTATGTGCACCTGAAATTTAGCAGAAGTTGTGTTGAGTTTTAATGGGTAATATGCTATTTTTTCCGCAGACTAAGAGAACCAAGAAGGCTGGAATAGTTGGAAAGTATGGTAAGTATTATAGCTCGTTTTTAACACATTTTACATTTTGCATTAATATGGATATTATTGATTTTGTATTACCATAAGGCTCTTATTTGTAACTTTAAGAACTACATTTGATGATGTGGTTTGATTTTCCCAATTTCACTTGCTTGAGTAGGATTTTGCTTCAATCTATATATCCTTATATTTGATTCCTGCTACATTGGCGAATGGCGAGTCAGCGTGGATTTCATCAGTCCAATACTTCCATTATCTTATTAGAAGTTCTACTGCACACTGTGGGTTCTTGTTTTTAAGTAATTTTTTTATTTTTTCAATGTAAGTAATAAGTATAGATCAAAGCAAAATTAAAGTGGAATATTGTAAAAGAGCCTTTTCAAGCTTAATTAAAAAACGATATAATAGGAGATAATGGAGGAAAGACCTGGGTGATAATAGAGTGGAAAGACCTGGGTGATTCTGCAGTTTTTTTACTTTGCAATAGTATATATATAGAGGAATATTGGGTGTTGTATTTGTATATGGACATCAAGCCCTAACTTACTAGCTTATATCTCCTACCTCTGCGCAAAAGGGTGACGGCATAATCCAGAAGATCCATGCTATGTCATCAACACTAAGATAGATAGTAGTTTTAGTCAATGGATGCTAATACGTAAGCTGGTGCTACTTGTTAAGAGGTGGAATAGAATAACCTGGTTTTAGCGTAATGATCATACGTCTGTAATGCATTGTATGTCCCATAATAGGTCCCATTCTTCTACTCTTTCCCGGAAGTCGATGACTATTCATAGCTATTACCTTGACACCAAAGAAGGGTTCGACCCAATGCTTTATTTCTGTCCTAGTTGATCCTGATTCGACATTAGAAATATATTGATTTTTCCCCAATAACCGAATACTTTTGTACTACAATCAATTACATTCGACGTTATGCCTTGGTAGATGTCTGTATGTCTGAAGTGAATGGTTATGTGGGTCAGGCTGGACGTTAATTGAGGTTTTGGTGGTTTTTGTTGACCTGACACCACCCTCTTAAAATTAAAATTGTCCACAACACTATGCTCATGAGCTGGAGTCAGTTCTTTTTCCAAAGTTGCTTCTGCTAGCAGTATTCTCTCCTTGGATATCATTTTACTGTTTTTTTAATTAGTATATATCATGGTTTTCATCCAAGGCAATTATATCTCTGATTTTTGTAGGATGATTTAAATTGCCCTTTTCATCCGTTGCAGTTGCATATACTATTGAAAAATTACTGTTTTCTTATTGTCTGACAAATTTATATTCCTGATTTTCTTTCCTTCTATACATAGGTACCCGTTATGGTGCCAGTCTGCGTAAGCAGATTAAGAAGATGGAGGTTAGCCAGCATAGCAAGTACTTCTGCGAGTTCTGTGGAAAGGTATGGTTCGGTACTCTTAATAAACCGGAAGCTCCATGCAATACGATAGTTTTCTTAGCTCCAAGTTTGGATTCCTGATCTACTTTAAATAGTTGTTAAGTTTATGATTCTCATCATATACTTGTTGAGCAGTATGCAGTAAAGAGGAAAGCAGTGGGAATTTGGGGTTGCAAAGATTGCGGCAAAGTCAAAGCTGGTGGTGCTTACACATTGAAGTGAGTAATTACTCTCTCAACTTCTTGTTTTTCCCTTTTTTTGTGTCTGAATAACTAATCCCGATTTTCTTTTTTAATAGCACTGCAAGTGCGGTTACAGTTAGGAGTACAATCCGAAGACTGAGGGAGCAGACTGAGAGTTAGAGCAATCATCTGCTTTTGGTGCAGCTGATGATGTGTCTACTTTTGTTCTGAGATCAGACTTGTTTTTCAATTTTGAGTACTTTATGATGTTGTTGAACCACATCGATTAGCCACTAGTATACTTGAGAATTTCGGTTTATTCAAAGACAATTATATTCACTGTCGCATTATGTTGGCATTATTTCTTAAAGGCTTCGATAAATCTCCATTATGATACTCAGGTTGTTGGTTCAACTTTATTCATTTTGAAATTTGATTAAAGTGAAAGGCGTAGATGCTGGTTGAGATTTGATGTAGTACCCTCGTGTTTTGAAATGAATAATCAGTAAGAGAATCAACATTTCTAGGTTCCATACCCACAAATTTCGGCAAGTTGACAGTTTAGATGTCACTAGTTGACCTATCATGTAAGGTTCAGGTTTTGTATGTAGCAGATCTTATCTTTACCTTGGAAAGTAGAGAGGTTGTTAAAAAAACATGTAGTACTAGAAATCTAACAATAATAGAATAAAAGACGAGTAGCTTCTGTGCTGTTGGGCTTTTTGTTGTTTCCAATAATCTCCATGGATAGGGAAAAAGGAAGTCTAACTTAACAAAATTTCATGTCACAGTGCTGTAATTGGGCTATTTTGGTTTCTTGCCTTTTGAATCTTCGTATTTCACCAATATTTAAATATAAGGAATCAAGAAATGGCCGGTTACCTTATCACGCCTATTAACACCCCCCCCCCTCCCTCAAACCCACCCCTGCCCCCACCTTTAACAGAATAAGCCTTTCTTGGTGTGCTTGAAAAAGCATTTAGCGTGTGCTATATGTAGGTTGTCGAGAATGGTCAAACCATATGACAGTCAAGTGTGATGTACAAAATGAATAGTGCTCGAAAAGTTCTATGGTGCCTCAGACAACTGACATTAATTCTGTCAGGCCTCTTTTTATCTTATAATTTGTGGATCCATATCTTACACTTTTGAATCTACAAAATTTTGGGTCCACAAAATTGTGAGACAAAAAAGAAGCCTCGCACAACTAGTGACAGCGGTGTGAGGCATAAAATAAAAATTTTCGTAGTGCACCTAAGTGTTCCGATTGGTACGCAAGTTAAAATTGAAGGAACTGAAAAATCAGAAACTGTTCCTAAGTGTTAAATCTTGGGAATGTCCTCAGCTACTGAACACTACCTTGGCTTCTCCGTTTCAGATATAAGAACTCTTTAACATAACAAACTCAAGTCGCCAGCCCGTACAGACAATTCATATCATCGATTCATTCACACACTTACAAAGCTGTATCTTATAACACTCTGTATTCCTAAACGATTATCTGAAAGCGTAGGTGGAATGATACTTCACACCTATTGACTTAAAAATTCTGGATATGCTTTTGATGAGACATTTATAAAGTCATTCGTTAATACAGCATATGTTTAGATATTACTTTATACAACATTACATAGGTGATCCCTTTGGGATATATGCTTAGTAAACATGCAGTAACTTGGCCATTCTATTATGGCAAAACACAAAACGCAGGAAACTATCTACACTTTACTTGAGAGCAACAAAATAAGAATAGATAAAACACCTACTTACATCGGCAGGTTTTTGCTCTCTTAGCTCCTATACGAGGGGCCACTATATATGCATATTCTTAAAGGCCTAACGAAGGGGACGTTAAACTTGCTCCTCAATCAGCTAGTTGCCTGTTGTGGTTCCAAGCAGGTCCCCGGAAGTTTCAGTCTCTGTATGTAAAAACAAGACCGATGGGTGAGTGGAAAACCATAGCTCCTGCCAGCTGAGGGGCTTACACAACTGCTAGTGGCGAATGACAAATGTCTCCGTTGTGATGTATTTGGTTTTGGACAGCTTTCACAGCTGCTACTCTTGCTGCAGTGGCGGACTTGTTGGCAGCTGTAACAGCTCGTTTTACTCTTTCATCCACCTTTGTCACATTAATAGCTTTCTCAGAAGCTTGTCTTGCTTCCTAAGAACAAGGAACAAAATTTATGAGCACATTGAGGTAGAGCACATCCAAATGTTAATACTGAGTACACAACCAAATGAGGATGTCAGGAAACTAAATTATTACCTGGACCGCATGAAGCACTTTAGAATGGTCGACTGCAGAAGGAGATCCAGGGAGGGCGGCAAGACTAGTTGAAACGTTAAGAATCCCATTCTGCCAGTGACCAGACTGAGTTTCCCCGGTTCTGAAAGTGTAAATGCCAAATCCTTGCCTCTTACCCTCATGCCACGCTCCTTCATAGCGATGTCCATTTCCAAAATGGTATACTCCAAAACCATGCATCTTATCCGCAAAATACTCTCCAGCATATGCATCCCCATTTCTGCATAGTTATGCAAATCAACAAACTGGTGAGCAAATACACATTCGCCCAAATATTACCCCAAGAAAGAGAACAGAGAAAGGAAAAAGAAATAGAAGTGTATGACAGTAAAAGTACACGAATAATTGATAGCTTATTGTTTTTCGTTTACCAAAACAATTACGTATCACTTGCTGATACATGACGTGATAGTGAAGAAAGAAAAATGAAACCACGCTGCAGCAGAACATGCATTTAGGGAAATAGAAATAATTGCATTCAGGGGGGTTCAGCATAAGAAAACAACAAGCTTTCTTGTTCCTGTATCATATGTAAGTTAAACCCTCATCAGTCTTTCATACAGCTGGTATAAAAGCAATATGGAGGGTGTTTGGCTAAGCTTATAAGATGGTCAAACTGGCTTATAAGCACCTTTTGGCTTATCTACGCGTTTGGTATAAGCTAAAATCAGCCATAAGTCATAAGCTGGTCACCCCCAACTTATGGCTTTTCAGCTTATAAGCACTTTTAGTTTGACCAACACTTTTACTAATTTATCCTTAATAATATATTCTAATTCACAAAATACTTTTCCAAAATAAATTTGTTGACTTTCTCTTCATTCCATATTTCTTGTTAATTATTTTCTTTACAAAGAAATTTGTTAATTTATAATCTTTTGAAAAAAATTCAAGGGTGTTTTAGATATTTTAACCAAAGAATAGCTTATCAACATTTTTTTATCAAACACATCAACTGCTTATTTTCAATTTCAGCACTTCTATCCAAACACGTAAATGCTTATTTTAAAAATCAGTTGCAGCACTTAAAAAAACTTTTCAGCACTTGAAACTTATCAGCTATTTACAATCAGCTAATCCAAACGGGTTCATGGTCAAGATAACAATAACTGTCTTACTCCATGTTTGACGTAATGGATATGAGGATAGAGTGCAAATCATGTCAAAACAAAAAAAAAATATATTGCATCGGATTTTGGACATTGTCTTCCGAATTTTTGGGTCTAAAGTCTAAAAGAACACAGAAACAACAATTTGAAATCCTTATATCTCTGTCATATTTATTATGCTTAGTTATCGAGACACGATTCAATATATGCAAATGAATATGGTACAAGGTGAGAGTCAACCATGAGGCAAAGAAGCCAGAGATGATGAAGCAAAGAAGTTAAGGACAACTTACTGCAAAAAGAAAAAGAAGTAAACTCATAGCTCAATAGAAAACAACAAAATACTGGATATGAAGTAAGATAGGTTGGGGTTGGACTGGTCCTTTCAGCTTAAAATATGATCTATATGCAGATGACAGATCATATCTGTAATCCAAAATAGGTAGCACCAATCACCTCTAAAGTATAGCTAATCCAATGGAGAACTTACTCTAATCTCAGAGTTGAACGATTTCAGTAACAGTGACAACATTCAAGGACATCTAGATAAAGTCTTATACTTCGTTTACTTACTTTGAAACAAAGGAAAGATGCAATCACCATTTTAAAATGCCGAGAGATAATCCTTGGGAATACGTTCAAACTTCCACGGTTGATTTCATCCATAAATGATGGAACAACAACAACAATAACCACCCAGTATAATCCCACAAGTATGAAAAGTAAAATTAACAATAATGTTGAACCACGTTTCTAAGAATATGGTTCACAGAAAACGTCTTTCAGTGGACATAAAGGAAAATATAGGTAAATGAGTCCTCTCAAACATTCAGCATTACTAAAAATCTTAATCTTTACAGTTTGCTTGTTCTCACATTTAATGTCAATAACTGAATGCATCATAATCCATAATGTATGCGGGAACTTGCTCATCATTCTTAGTATTGCTGGTATATAACACTGGTAAGCAAGTATGCTGAAGTTAAGACAAGCACATAATTGAAGGACGATTCTCGTTTCCAATTGTGAAAGCAAACATGTCGAAAAATATGGAACTAACCCAACAAAAAATTGTACTAATTGAGCCAATCATGGTACATAAACAAGCGAAAATGGTAAGCCTTAAGCCATTGAAAATCCACATAAACACAAAAGCTCGACATGGAACTCTGAAAAAACTTCAAGTTAATAACTTAATATCCGAAAAGAAACAGTTGCAAATGCTCAAGTGGTTATACCTGAAATGGTAATGACCCAATCCATGTTTGATACCCCACTTAAACTCCCCGGTATAACTGCTTCCATCTTCACAAGTATGAACTCCAGAACCATGACACTGTCCATTACACCACTCTCCAGCATACAAATCCCCTGTATAAGACCTATACATCCCAACTCCATGTCTCAATCCTTGCCTATATTGCCCTCTATACCGGCTCCCTTTTGTCCATGTTTCAACCCCGTATCCATCATACTTTCCATCTATCCAATCACCCTCATACCTCCCACTCAAACGATAGTAATAAACCCCACTTCCTGAGCATTTCCCTTTATGAAATTCACCCTCATACACATCACCATTGCTGTAAACTTGCACCCAACACCCCGAAACCGGCTTCCTTTCGGGTTTAGGCTTTGACCCTATTGACCAAACAACTGAAGGTCTAGACTTTGAAGCAGTAGGTGATGAATGAAGATTAATAGACAAAGTTCTAGAAAGAAATGTACGGATAGAAGGAACACAAGGGAGAGCTACACAAAGTGAAATCACAAGAAAAGCAATTATTATAGCAGTAGTAATAATAAAGAGAAAGTAAAGAAAAGAACCCCGGTAATGAGTTGAAGTCAACAAGTAAAGTGAAGGTAAAGAAAGCAAAATAAAAAGCTTCAAATGAAGTCTAATCCAAGAAACATGACAAGAGTGATGAATCAGCTTAAGAGTGATTCTTTTTGTGGCTAATAACACAGGAACAGAACAAGGACATAAAAATGACTGGTTTTTTGAAGAATTATTTGACTTCAAGATTGGTACTTTAAAATGGCTTTGATGTGTTGGAGAGTGATAAAGATTGGAACTTTGAGACATTATTGGCCTTTTATGAGGTGTTGACAAAAGGGTTTTATTTGGTGATTGATTCTGACAAAAGGGTTCATTTATAGAGTGAATCTGATTGGTTGAAGAATCTGGTGATGGGATCTTGATTTGGAGATTAATTTTCGAAAAAAATTCAGATGGGGTTGATTGTTTTGGGATTGGGATTTGAAGGTCAGACTCTTGTTCTTGACCTATCTGAATTTCAAGATTTTGCTGATGCATTTACATAACAGAAAAAATGAAACTTCCTTCTTCTTTTTTCACTCAAAAGTTCAAATTTTTTCCCCCAATTCTATGAAGATTTTTGTGATGTGTTATTGTGTAGGTTTTTGTGCTTTTTGCAGTTTTGTTTTTCTTGGTTTGATTGAGGATGGCGGTCTAAGAAGATTGTTGTAATGGCGTCTGGTATTTTTTTGCAGAGGAAAAGAGCAAAGTGGGGTTAAAGTAGAACCAGTTTTAAAGGTTGGATAATGGGATTATTTTATTGGTATATATTTATACACCTATAAGTCGTTAGATTTACTACTTGGCCATTGGGTTTGTGTCATTTGCCATACCTAGGGCTGTGCACGGATCGGATTGGATCAGATTTAGCACATTTCGGATTTCGGATTCTAGAAAATGCAATTCGAATCCGATCCGAATTATATCGGATCAGATTCGGATTTTAAAGTTTGGATCGGATCGGATTTCGGATCGTAAATGCCTCAATGTTGCAAACTAATATGTATATTTTCTGTGTAAAAGAGGCAATTGCATTAAGAAAAATTCATGTTTATACAATTATGAGAGTACTATGGTGCCAATATAGCTAACTCTAGCAATTGTAAAGGTAATAACTTGGAGGAAGATGTAAAGAAAGTATTGACTATCCGAAATTAAAGTGTAGTATTTATACATTGCCTAATAATTTCAGATTTCGGATCGGATCGGATTAAAATATACCAATCCGAATCTGATCCGAATCCGAAATTTTTATAAACACAATCCGAAATCCGGTCCAATCCGAAATCCGAAATCCGAAATTGAATGAATCGGTTCGGATTTCGGATATCCGATCCAAATGATCAGCCCTAGCCATACCCCAACTCGAATATTCTTGTTGCACAAAATGTCTAGGTAAATATTAGCATAGGCACCTAAATCATTAAACAACATTACATTTTTTTGGAAAAAAAATCTCAGGGAACCCGTAATCACTATTGTTCGGATGCACATTGAATAATTTATTGAGGAATTTTCAGAACATACTATTGTCTAGTGGTTATTAATTTTTTATAATTATCATATATATATATATATATATATATATATATATATATATATTTTTTATATNNATATATATATATATATATATATATATATATATATAATTACTTCATATAATTATTATTTAGTTGTTACGTTAGTGTATTCGCTGTATTCGTGCTGTTGTATTCATAAATGTAGTAGCAAAAAACGCCTAAAATCAGGGCAGTCCAGCTGTACGCGCATGTGTTCACATGTATTCGCGCTGATGTATTCATGAATACATCGGGCATGTATTCACATGTATTCGTGCCATCTATTCATGAGTACAATAACGACAATCACCTTACATAGGTATTCCAATTGTCTAAGAGAGAGGAAAAACATAAATAACGTATTTCATGCCTCAAATGGTAGTATATACCATAAATGCTTATTTTGCTATATAATATAAAAGGTAGCTATAATATTTTAAAATAATTTTTATTTATAATAAATTAGGTGTATACCCTTGTTATAGGAGGTAAAATTTCCTAATTTATTCACTTTAATAGCTTGCAAACTTGGGTAATCTGCTAATTGTCCAATAACTCGCAAGCTACACAAGAGATATAAACCGTACTAGGTAAGTCCGTTACGAAGAGCGTTGCCTGAGAAGACTACTACTAGTGAAGGTAATCGATCAGGTTTCCGAAGTTGGAAACTATTTGCGCAACCAACTCAACCAACCCTTGCCAGCAACAATATTGCATTTGATTATGATTAATTAATTAATGTGATTTAATACGGTCACTATGTGCAGGGCAATTTTTCCTTACCATAAAGATGTGTAATCGAAAAATGTTAACGATCTCACCAACAAACTATAGGCCGACGTAAAATGTGCTAATCAAGTTTAGAATTCATAACTGTGGAATACACAACTACGTTATTTGTGCAACAACTAGTAACTCGATAAAAAGAAGTTAACCTAACCAACTATCACAAATAAAATATAAAATTATTGGATAGACCACAAACTAGAGTGATCAGTTGCCAAATGGATCATTCACCATTTCTTATGACTAAGAGTTTGAAAGTGAAATCTATATGTATGAGAGTCATTTATGTGCTAACTCGATCAACACCACAGATAGTATCGTGCTACCATATAGCTCCATATGCTTAGTGCTCAAATGCGATATGTAATAACAATAATAACTCCAGCGTAATCTTACAAAATGGGATCTGAGCAGAATAGTGACGCGGACCTTGTTCCTGTCTTGTGTACGTAGAGAAGCTGTTTTTGATAGATTATCGGCTCAAGAAAAAATAAAAAAGAAGAAATAATAATAGTAAGAAAAGATGATAAGAAAATCGAGCAAAAGAAACAACATACAGCTAGTATAACAATATTTCTATAATACTCAGTAAAAATCCCACCTTATATAATAACTTGCTTCCAATGAATTATGACATATTTGCCTAGACCTAGGGGCTTATATATATAGCAGTAAGTAAGGGGGATGACAAGTATGTAGGTCATGTGCTAGTTCACATGTGGAAGACGATAGGTTTAGTAGAAATCACTATATATAGTTCATATTTAGATGTTGTACTGGCTGAGTAAGTGTGGCTAGCTAAGGTAGAGCGTAGTTTATGAGTTCGGCCAATGCTAGTAGTTTTGCATATATCATATAGTTATATTAAAAAATATTATATATATATATATATATATATATATATATATATATATANATGGCCTGGAGTATATTACTCAATAGAGTTGCAATATCGCGCCATAATCAATCTCAATAGATGTATGATATATCCACCCTATTTTAGTTTTGCCTAATTAATCAAATTAAAATGCACTTTTGATTGAAAAGAAAAAAAAGGTACAAATATTTTTCAATTGCTTTAGAAGAAGTTATATCTTCACACCTTCAAATAATTAAGCAGACAAAAATTCAAAGTTTTTGAGTTTTGAACTTTCACCGAATCCATAACTCATCTTAATTACTGGGTTTGTAATTATATATATATATATATATATATATATATAATTACAAACCCAGTAATTAAGATGAGTTATGGATTCGGTGAAAGTTCAAAACTCAAAAACTTTGAATTTTTGTCTGCTTAATTATTTGAAGGTGTGAAGATATAACTTCTTCTAAAGCAATTGAAAAATATTTGTACCTTTTTTTTCTTTTCAATCAAAAGTGCATTTTAATTTGATTAATTAGGCAAAACTAAAATAGGGTGGATATATCATACATCTATTGAGATTGATTATGGCGCGATATTGCAACTCTATTGAGTAATATACTCCAGGCCATAGGTCTGCTCATCCTTACTCAAGCGAGTCCAATTTACATTGTCAAATTCTTTTCAGAAAAAATAAATAAATATCCGGCCACTCAATGAATATGTACAGGTAAACCTCCATAAGAAGTGAGATTTGTAATCATAAAAAAAACATATTACATGTATATAGCTTAAACACTTTCCAAAATGGTACGGTAAACAGTAACACTATTTAAAAAAGCAGCCCGGTGCACTAAGTTCTCGCCATGCGCGGGGTCTGGAGCAGGATCGGACCACAAGGGCCTATCGTACGCACTCATACCGTACATTTCTACAAGAGGCTGTTTTCATAGCTTGAACCTGTGACCTTTTAGTCACTTGACAAAAACAAGTTAGAGAAAAATGAGAAATAGAGAGCGCAAAAGGGCATGGATACTTTTTCTTTAGAGAGAGTATCAAAACCTAGTGAAAACTTTTTTGAATATTTTAAAGGCCTGAATATAATATCCCTTTGTGATGTCTTTTGTTCCCTAATTATTATACTCTACAATACTTCCTTATAATATAAGAAAATTAGTTATATTATATCTCTAATGGTAAGACTATGTCTAAGGTTAGTGTTAGAAGAATATTACAAAATTTCGGCCATTCGTTTTCTTATTCCATTTAATCTTATACAAGAATGGAAAATATCACAACATCTAATTCTTATTACGAAGTTTTTTCTTGACAAGCTATCAATATTAGGATTAAACTATTTGACAGAATATGCGAAACTATTCTTTAACGTCGCAAATATTTTCAAATTGATGCATTAGAGTCTTTCTCTTGGTTTGAAGGTTTATTCGTAATATTTAATCTAAAAAATACTTATATTGTGTTACCTACCTAATAAAAGGATCTTTTTTCTAAAGAAAATGATATAATTATTTGTTTGACGCTTATACGGTTAGAGCTTATAATTCCAACTACGTTTTTTTAAATACACTTATGAGTACATCATTGATAGAGAAAGCAGAAATAATTAACGCGGTATACATAATACAACAAGATTAATTAATCTAATTACAACTTGCACAGTTTTTCTTTTTTATACATTCTCAATATTTTTTCTAATAAATTGGGGAAGTAAAAAAATATTATCTATTAAATCTATTACTACCATTTGCCAACAAACGGAAGCGGGTCAACACATATACATATGGTACAATAAAAATATATAAAGGATGTTATGACTCTCATGATTTAAATTAAACAGAAATTAAGTAGGTAGGGATTTAATTAATGGGGATTTTGATATAAATATATTTAACTAAATCAACTTAGGGTTGACAAAATTGAACGTGCATTCAGTTAGTTAATCCAAAATCTTAATATTTTATATGAACTGTTATAAAAATCAAAGCGTCTATATATCTACCAAGATCCTAAATTAAGTAGAAGTAAGAAAGAACTTATAATAAGTGTTTAAAGGAAGACAATCTCACACTATGGTTTAGAGAGAGGCTATGACTTCTCTCTATCCAGAAAAGTCCAAGATCCACTCAACCGCCAAGGATCCGACTGCCCCAATTACCCATCGATTTCTACGACAAAGAAATTCTAGAACGAGTGGGGAGGAAAGTGGGAAAACTATTGAAGATAGATACCTGCACATCTGCCGCCCTCAGAGGTAGATATGCAAGGATTTGCATCTAAGTCCCCATAGACATACCACTCAGAACTTCCGTGGTAATAGGAGATCACATGCAACAAATTGAATACGATGGGGAGGGAATCATGTGTAAGGTGTGTGGGAGGCTTGGAGCCACAACGAGGAAATGCCCGACTAGACGAGCTCGGAGAATCCAGAATCATCTACGGCGGAAACACAACCAAAATGAGGCAACAATTAGGTAACAGTGGAGTTCCCAAAACAGACTAGAAGAAAAGCAAGAGTACCTCAACCCCTAAAACAAGAACATACACTAGCTCCGGAAGGTGGAATGGGAAGCAACCTAGTATCGTTGGTGACAGGTAAGTTCTCCGCCCTAAGGGACATGGGGGAAGGGGAGGCCATGACTGAAATCCTAACGGGCCAAAAAGCTCAGGCCCAACAAAAAATTAAATGGGCCTAGGACTTTGGGTTTAGGTGGGTCCTCGGACTTAGGTTTGAATTTGGATGGTCAACAAAGTTTTGACCGAGACTTGAACCCATTTGAGGATAAGCAATTATCCCACATCTTAGGCACATGACCAATCCCAATCCTGGAACTGGCCACATGAAGCCCACAAGCCAAAACAAAACACACGGCTCTCTGAAAGAGCACGTATTGCAAGGGAAAGTAGCAAAAACTAATAGGGTCAATTTTAATATACCCGTACCGAAAAATGACACCAACTACCTTCTGTAAGGGTCAAATCACGGGGACCACGATTAGGGTCAAATTCACAGGTGATAGCCTCAGATTTAGTGAAGGGGAAAGAGAGCCTCTCTCTCTAAGAAAGCTACCTCCCACTCAAAGATCTAATTCTCCACCCCCCCCCCCCACCATATTGACCTCCCTTCTAATGAATTGACAGTTCTCATCATCTATGAAAGATTTGTAATGATGGCAAATTTTTGTGCACAACAACCAACTAAGGCAAGTGAAGCCTTAAAACCAACTTGAGTGATGCCTTCTACAATCCATCACTCTTTTACTCCCAACTCCTTTGATGGAAAACAGTCAGAACACATATGAAACCACCCGCACAAACCCAAAACCTAGAAGGGGAACCATTGCCTCTGATAGTGACAACAGTCCCACTTCCTGGATGGAAATGGCACTGCAAGGGGCAACCTTCTCATTGACCCTTACAATAGGGTTAATGCCAATTACTGTGGTAATTCAGAACCCACAATACCTAGCTAATGTGGTCATTTCATGCCTCAATCATGATGGGCATCAATTGTGGCTGGCAACTTTGTTGCAAGCCCAAGTAGCACTTAACCAACAAACAATGTCAACAAATCAACTGAGTGCTCTCATGGATCAGATATGTCATTCCCTACCCTTCTTTGTAAGCCCGTCATTCTCCCAATGGACACTAGTATGGACCATGACCCCACCATCAAGGGAAACTCAGATGGAAGGATCAGAAAAGGTCTACAAGCACCTGCAAGCTCCAACACAGAGCTGGAGGCTCTGATTGCAAAACTGGGAGTACCCAAAACAAAGGTCATGCTCCTACAACAAGAGGAATTAATAGAATTCAAAGGTTCTGGGTAATAAATGCTTATCACACTATGCCCAAAGAGAATGAAATTGTGCGGGATAATCCTAAGATTAGCCTCAAATCCAAACTCCGGAGACTTAGCTGTAAGGTTAAGCCCAGTCCTGACACAGGAAGACAAGCATGTCAGCCCTGTACAGGTGATTTTGGAGGCCACTCCTATGAAAGGAAAGGCCAAATGCCTGAAGAGGAAGTCCCCACCACACCCCCAAACTGTTAATAAATTTCATCATTTGGAATGTTATGGGTGCTAACAATAATGTGTTTTGTAGGCACTGTGCTGAGATGGTCAAATTGCACAAGCCTTCTATGCTAGTCCTCCTAAAAACAAGGATGATAGAGCATAAGCACCTGATTCATGAACTGGGATTATCCGGGAAAATTCAGAATCCATCTATTGTCCTGTCTTGGGGCATACACATTATGTGGAAGGATGACCCGTTCACGATTGATAAAGTCTCCACCATATCTCAGGGCATTAATGTCATGGACAAGGTAATCCATCTTCCAATGCATGGTTCTTCACTGTTGTTTATACTAGTAACACTTATGCACTTAGGAGCCTCTGACAATAGCTCAAAACTATACCTTATACCTATCAGGGAAGCTGACTAGTAGGGAGACTTAAATGAAGTTTTGAGAGCTATAGACAAGGATGGGGGAATTGCATCTATGCTCCTAGGGATAATCTTTTTAGGCAATGCATGAACCATTGTAAACTAATTGACCTTGGTTTCAAAGGTAGTAAATTTTCCTGGACTAATATGAGATATATGAGTAGGAGCCAGTTAATCCTGGAAGACTAGACATGTGTTTTGCTAATGATGATTGGATTTAGGAATTCCCTTCTAGCACAACTAACCACCTTTCTAGAACTTACTCTGATCACTTCCCTATGCTAATCAATATTTGGTTCAAGCCCAACAGTCTTTCTATACCCTTTTGATTTAATCCCATGTGGTGCAGCCACCCCTCCCCCACCAATGTGGTCCAGCGATATCTTCCATAAAAAGAAGCATTAACCTAGTCTAGGAGGCACCCAAAAGTCTAACGCCTACCCCTTCATCCCTTACCTCAACAACTAGAGATTCAACTCCTAGAAGACTATTCAGCCATTCTGAGAAGTGAAGAAGAATTCTGAAAAATAAAATCTAGGATAAGCTGGCTAAAGGAGGGAGATGCTAACACTAAGTTTTTTCACACCTCTACACTCAATAAGAGAAGAAGGAATATGATTCTCGCCCTTCAAAATAAGGTAGGGGAATGGATAGATGACCATAAGGGAATTGAAGATGCCATATTCCAGTTCTACTCATCCCTATTCACCACTAACCACCAATCATCAACCAATGGTAGAGATACCGCCCCATATGTCTCACATACCGTTTCTCATAGGGAATAGAACATTCTAAGAGCTCCCCTGAGAAATAGTGAGATAAAGAATGTTTATTTACATTCAAATCTTCTAAAGCTCATGCGTCTGATGGAATGCACCCAATGTTCTACCAAAAGTATTGGAATGTCCTTGCGGGTAAGGAAACCAACTTTTGTAAGCAAGTTTTCAACTCCCTAGAAATGAACCCTCTGGTTAACATTACCCATTTGTGCATAATCCCTAAATGTGCAAATCCAACAGTGCTGAAGAACTTCATACCTATTGGAATATGCAATACAATGTATAAGTTGATCACCAAAATCATTGTTAACAGAATTAAGCATATTCTGCCTTCTATCATAGGCCCTGGCCAAGCTAGTTTCCTTTATAATAGGAGGGCCAATGATAATGCCATTATTATACAATAATACATTAGTCACTTTAAGAAAATGAAAGGCAGAAATGTCAACATGTTCCTAATGATTGATCTGGAAAAGGCTTTTGATAGGTTAGAATGGTCCTTCATCAAAGAAGCCTTATTTTCTTTTGGGTTTCCTAGCAGCATCACCAAGTAGGTTCTGTCATGCAGTTCAATCTATGTGCTTGTCAATTGGAGTAATACTGAGTACTTTAAGCCTAGTAGGGGCATCAGATAGGGAAACCCTATGTCTCCCTACATCTTCATCATGTGTATGGAGAGACTATCCAGAATCATTGATGCTAAAGTGCAAAATGGTAGTTTTCCCCTATCAAAATCAGTCAAAGATCGCCAAAAATCCCCCCTCCCCTTTTCTTTGCAGATGACATCACTCTCTTTGCTAGAGAAATCACCAATAACTGAAATAGCATAATAGAAACCCTCCATAAGTTTAGTTGTAAGTCTGACCAGAAGGTAAATAACATCAAGTCTAAGATTATCTTCTTCACAAATTGCAACTAGGAGGAAGTGGATATACTAGACAAGATCTTGACCATCAAACCCAGCCTTTCATTTGGTAGGTACCTACTCTTTCCCATCTTCCATAAAAGACCCATCAATAGAGACTACCAATTCATCATTGATAGTATGCGGACTAAGCTTGGGAGGCTGGAAAACCCGCTTCCTGAATATGGTTGGGAGAACTAGTCTAGATAAGTCCTCACTTGGGTGCATCCCTAGCCATGTCATACAATACATAAAGCTCGCAGCCCAGAGGAAATTCATTTAGGGTACCACTACAACAAAGAGGAAAATGCACCTAGTTGGGTGGAAAACCGTGACCAAGCCTATGCTTGGGAGTGCAGACTACTGAAAGCAGAAACACAACCCCTTACATTGGTCTGGCTTGGAGGATGTACATCAATCCCAATGCCCTGTGGACCAGAGTTATGTTCCACAAGCACTATACCAGTAGGAACCCATCTAGGCACAAAGCCTATAAGACTTGGCAAATTTTCAAGAATTATTGGTATGTTTGTAGTAAGGCTACTAAGTGGGTAGTTCTCAAGGGGGATATAATAAACCTTTATGGTGACTGATGGAACCCTGGCATGGAGCCCCTTAGAAACATAATCAGCGGTCCACTGAACAGGGGCAAGGATAGCTTGAATGTAGCCTCATGCTACACTGAGGGACATTGGGACCTTAGTAATATCTCCGTTAACCTCCCTGAGAAGGTATTTACTACCATAACATCCACCTTTATAATGCTAATTCTTGGAATCTGGATAGGATGGTCTAGAATCAAACTGGAACTGGCCTATTCCCAACCACGTCTACCTATACCCTCATAAGAGGTCTGAACCACCATCAGGATCATAACTCTAGGAAAGACTTTAACTAGGTTTGGGCCCAAAAATTTCCAAATAAAATAAAATATTTCTTTGGTTAGTAACCCATGGTAGACTGCCTACAACCCAATACCTCCACTCCAGGGGTATGAATCTTAACCCTATGTGCTTCTTCTGTAACAAGGAGGAAGAAACAATTGAGCACCTACTCATCAGATGTAAAAACCTAAGTATCCCAAACCTTGTAATTAGCCAAACACACTGGGTGCACGCTCTTAACAAGGTAAAGCACCATCCTTTCAATGACATGCTCAAATGGGGACAATTAATCTTTTTCTGCCATTGGCAGATTTGGATAACCAAGAACATTAACAACTTCAATCATAGGAAGGAAGATGTTCCCTTTAGAGTGGCCATTAAATGGGCTGTAGAATTTATGTACATAGAAATAGGAGGGAAAAAGCCCAGGCACAGTACTGTTGTCTCAATTTAATGGAAGACCCCTTGAGGGGGTGATGCAAGTTGAAAACTGATGGTGCTAACCATAAAAAAGATAGTACAAGAGGAATCAGAAGGGTAATGAGAAACAACAATTGGGACTGGGTGACAGGGTTCATGGGGAAACGTACAAATACTCACCATTATGAGCTAACAACTTTCTTGCAGGGCTTAAAGATGGCAATATCAAACAACCGAGTACCTTTAGAGGTCATTGTGGACTCGACAGAGGTAATACAATGCATCAATAATGGGCATCTGATATATGATCTCTTGATATGTGAATACAAGTCTCTCCTAGAAGCTCTAGGCCATCCACCAGTAAACCACACATTCAGGGAGGCAAATACGGTGGCGGACAAATTGGCAACAGAGACAGAGAAGCAGGAATCAACTTTTTGGTAGTTCCTCCGGTGTTTGTCAATGAAGTACTTTGGGCAGACACCTTAGGAACTATTTTTGAAAGGAACATTAAAGTTGTAATATTGTAAATATAACTTTGGACTACTCTTTATTTGGTACGATGGTCTTAGTTCCACAAAAGCCCAATGTAAGAAAAACATTAATTTAGTATTTTATATAAACATTTATCATTTTGACCCAAAATTTTTTATAAGTGTTTCCTATGCGTGTGAATTTGTTTTTCACTTCACTATATTTTATTCTGAAGTTTCAATGAAAAGATTTCTCTACCAATGAGGCCGACTACCGCCAAAGAAAGACTCTAATATTCTTTCGAGCCATCTGATGATGTGGTACATAAGAAATTTATTATGCCCTCCTAAAAAACGAATGGCTCTACAATCAAATGAGAGCCTATGTTATATTAAGAGGGGTCACCGGCACCCGTAAAGTTCGGCACATGTATATGTTGTTAGAGAATATTGATATATTAGCAGTGACACCCTATAGACAAGACAAATTTTGATTGAATCCAAAAGTGTACCCGTGGCCTTCAAATCCTGGGTCTGCCTTTGTGATGTTCTAAACGTCAATGCCACACGGGGGGGGGGGGGGGGGGGGGGG
>ML288700.1:22969-39969 GCA_005239495.1 Nicotiana undulata
GGGGTGATTTGTAATTTTTGGGTGCACTAGTTATAGAAGGACCGGGTTCTTCTATGTGTTACAACTCCTACAGTTTGCGGAAAAATAAATACAGAAATTAAAGAACACAGAGATTTTTACGTGGAAAACACCTGGCTCAAAAGGTGAAAAAACCACGACCTACTTCCCAGTAGGATTTTCCCAAACTCTTCACTAAATCAATGAGACAAACAACATTTACAAAAACGCTTTTGTAAACCTAAGTATTACCTCTAATCCCTTTGTGGCAAACTAGCCTCTAGCTATTTGCGACAAACTCCAAATTAGCTATAACTTGAACACACATTACCTATTACAAATGCTTCTAGATAAAGCTAAAAAGGTACAAGTTGTAATCACCTACTACAAGTAAACTAGACTAAAAGACAACAAATGAAACTGATTCTTCTAACTGGTTCAAGTAGTTTCAGAGTCGCACACTTAATTCCCACACGAACTGCTTGCAAAATCGCCTTGCTAATTTTGCTCCCAATTCTTGCTTAGCTTATGCTTTTATGCGTCCCTGTACAATAAGAACACTGATCAATATATAGGATTAGTAAACAATAGATTTACTAGAATTCTGATTCTACTCTTTCTTGGTGGAAGAGTTCTAGTTAATCTCAACTCCTTAAATCCTTCCTTATCTTTATTATAATCTTACTGAATAAGGAGTCCTTCTCCTTATCATTTTGCAATCTTTTCAATCAGGAGATGTCTCTTTAAATCACAGATTTCGTTTATCTCCTGCCTGTGCACCTCACGTGCTTTTAACTCTGCATGTGTCTATGTCTCCAGTGATGGACCTAGTTAACTATTCAGCTTCTTGGGCCAACAAATTTCCCCTTTTTGATGATGACAAACTCTGTGCTTAAGCCTATAACCACTTTAATCCAACATTGACACTTTTTAGATTATTAAGCATTTATCATAAAGAACCAGGTTCATTAGGTTATAAATATTACATTTTCAAAACATAGCACATCTTCCCCCTTTTGGCATCATCGAAAAGTTGCAAATTGTTAGAAGTCCCAGATATATATAAGAATTACTCATGGCCACTGGGGCAACTGCAAGTGCAATCATGGATTAATCATCAATAATAAACCAAGAATGCAAACTATCAAAGAAAATGAAACAAGAGTAGGAGCAAAAATAACAAAAGTCATTGATAGAAGCATTGTTCAACCACAATCCACACAAAGAAATAAAAACAAACCACCATGAGCAAAAAAAAACAAAAAAATCCCTAATTTGGGTCACTGAGGGTCAAAGACAGTCTGGACTACTAAGGCTGGGAAGGGGTGGAGGATGGGTTTTTGGCTTGGAGAGGAGATAGAATATCCTTGAGAATCCCCTCATTCTTCTCCTTTTCTTTGGCAAACTCAGTTCTGAGAGAATCCCTCTCAGATTCAACCTCTGCCAGGCGGTTCTTCAGCCTAAGAATTTCTGCATCGTTAACCCCACCCTCCTGCACAAGTTCTCTGACTTTGTTGTTCACAGGCGTCTTTCTGGATGAACCGGGTTCATTGTCAGGAACATTAACAACATAGTCGCAGGCCATAAGAGTATTTTTGCCAAAGTGGTCCTTGACAGTGGCCATTTCTGCCTTCTTCAGAGACACCTTGTAGTGAGTCAACACAGTTGTGAGGATGAAGCCATATGGAATGACATGAGCCTTGGAACCATTTACCACCCTGTCCAGCAGCTGAATGATGAAGTAAGGCCAGTTGATTTGCTTTCCACTGTCCAGGCACTCTATGTGAGCTAAGTCCATGTAGTTGACTATGTGCCTTCTCTCCGGCCTTGGCAGTACACACTTGCTAATGAACTCAAACACCACCTTGTGATGAGGCTTCATCTCACTCTAGGGGTGGGCATATATCAGGTAAAACCGATAACCCGAACCGTTAATTCTTTATTGGGTTATCGGTATTGGGTTATTGGGTTAACAGTTCAGTAACGGGGTAATTTTTTTTAATTATTGGGTTATTGGTTCGAGCTTGGTTTGTAATTTTGTTATTGGGTAAAAACCGATAACCCAATAAGAATGAACGCATTTACTAATTTACCCTTAAGTATATACTAGGGTTTTATTTCCATAACTCCCTCTTCAGTTGTCCGCTTACGGCTTATCCGCTAGAAGCTAGTCTCAGCCCCTCAATTATTTCTACCGCAGCCCGCAAGTTGCCTCACCAGTTCTCCGCCAGTGCCTCACCAGTTCTCCGCCAGTCTGCCTCACCAGTCACCACGGCTCACCCCCTCACCGTCAAGACTCAGGCCGGCACTCGTCAATCGCATCGTGTAAGTTTTGGCTCAGAATTTTTCTGTTTGCTTCTTGTGAATTGTTTTAATTTTTGTTTACTCTTGTTCTTATCTCATGTTCGGTGATTGGTTGTTAGATGGTTCTTTATTGTGATTATTAGATTGATATGGGTAGAGTTGGGTGGCTGGGCATTATTTTGATCGGGAACATGTTTTTTTGGCTATTTGTTTTTTGTTTTTTTTGTTTCTGGGTATTTAAGTTATGGTTGATTGTGTTGGACTTGGTATATTGGATTTTTGTTTGGTTTTTGTTGTGTCTAGAGGGGGAGCTAGTTTGAATTTGGTCAAACTATAAAACACATATAACAGACTCCTCATTTGCTACTAATTGATCCTCCCAGACTTCCTAACCTTCTTGTTCCTTCTTCTTTTAGCCTTAAATTTTGGTTCTGCATTTTATTTGTTGTCTCCTTCCTTTTGCTCTATTTCTTTTCCCTTGTCTGGTGCACTCTTCCCTTCCTTTGTTTGCTTATAATTTGCATTTGCCTCCCTTTGAACTTGTTGAGTGTTGCTTTTGCCCTTTCTTGACACTTCATCAAGATCATTCATCCTGTCCTAGTTTGTTGAATATACTTGTCTGATAATAATACCTTGCCCCTTTTGATAAGTCTGTTTGTTTTTATTTCTAGTAACCTCCTTAAACCGATCATCTAGTGTGTGTGTGACTGTGTGTTGCTATTGTTGCCTCGCTGCTTGATTCCTTTTAAATTTAAACTCATAGTGACACAAACGGATGGCTGAAAATATGATGATTGATAAGGTGATTGGTGAAAGTGGAGCTTCTAATTCAAATGCGACATCACAATCTCAATCAGTTCAATCGACAGTAAAGAGACAAAGAAAAAGAGGTCTCCTGCATGGGAACATTTTGACCAAATTATTGATCCGGAAGGAAATCAAAAGGGTGTCTGTAAATATTGCAAAAAAGAATATTTTGCCGATTCAAAAGATAATGGTACGAAATCACTCCTTACACATATGTCCATTTGTCCAAAAATGCCTTTAAGTATTGCTAAAAATCGATCCAAAATAGGCTTTAAACCTATTCCGGGGGGTAACAAGGGTGATGTAGCTGTTGTTCCATGGAAATTTGATCAAGGACAATGTAGGAAGGCTTTGTATCGTATGGTGATCGTTGATGATCTTCCTTTCAGCTTTGTTGAAAAGGAAGGTTTTGTGAATTTTATGAAAGTTACACAACCTTTTTTTCGAATTCCTTCACGTAGAACTGTGACTCGGGACTGTTTTGATCTTTTCAATGAGGAAAAACGTAAGTTAGTATTTTAAAGATCAAAGAGTTTGCCTTACCACTGATACTTGGACTTCCTTACAACGAATAAATTATATGTGTATTACTTCTCATTGGATTGACAGTGAATGGAAAATGCATAAAAGAATTATCAGCTTTTATCCAATTTCTAGTCATAGGGGTGAAGATATGGTAAATAGTATTGTTAATTGTTTAAAAGAGTGGGGGTTACAAAAGATTTTCACTGCCACAGTTGATAATGCTAGTTCAAATGATGTGACGGTGAAGGAGATTTCTAAGAAGTTAACTAAATGGGGGACAAATTCCATGAATGGTAAGCACCTTCACGTGAGGTGTATGGCTCATATTATGAATCTTATTATTCAGGATGGCATAAAAGAATCAATTGTGTCTATTGAACGTA
Source organism: Nicotiana undulata (assembly GCA_005239495.1). Taxonomy (NCBI): domain Eukaryota; kingdom Viridiplantae; phylum Streptophyta; class Magnoliopsida; order Solanales; family Solanaceae; genus Nicotiana; species Nicotiana undulata. Next base: position 26,986 of record ML288700.1, read on the forward strand.
TTAGGCAAGCAATGAGATATATCAGACAGTCTCCTGCTAGGTGGAAAAAGTTTCAGGAATGTTGTGATGAAGGAAATCTAGTTAGGAAATATTTATGTTTGGATGTTCCTACAAGGTGGAATTCTACATACTTGATGTTGAACAGGACTATTGAATATGAGAGTGCAATTTTAGAATATGCTGATCATGATATTGGCTTGTCACATCATCTTGAGTTTGTTGATATTGTGGATGAAAGTCCTACAGGTACATTTTTGAGTAGTGATTGGGATGATGTAAAGAAATTGACAAAATTTCTTGAAATCTTTTATAAGCTTACTTTAAAGGTATCTGGCTCACTTTATGTTACATCAAATCATCATTTTCTTGAAATTTGTGAAGTTGCTGTTTACTTGAAACAATTGATATTAAATGAAGATGTTCTTTTGGGTTCACTGGCAAAGAAGATGAAGGAGAAATTTGATAAGTATTGGGGTGATCCAGAAAAAATGAACAAGATGATTTTCATTTCATGTGTTTTGGATCCTCGGTACAAGTTTGATTCTGTTAGTTTTGCACTTGCGAAGATGTTTGAAGAGAAAGGGCCAATTATCGCCAAGGCATTGCATACATACATGACTTCATTTTTTGATGAGTATGTAAGGTCTCATTCAAAAGATAAAGGTAGTCGTACTTCTTCATGTTTATCTAACTCTTCATTGGACACAATGGAAACTATTAGTGTCCAAAGCGGAGGAGCTTTTGGTTCTTTCTTTGAAGAATTAAAAAGACATAAAGCTGGGATAGGAGGTTCAGATTCTAAATCAAAATTGGAAAAATATCTTACAGAAGATGTTGAAAATGAAATAGCAGACTCTAATATTTTGCTTTGGTGGAAGGTAAACTCACCTAGATTCCCCATTCTTGCTGAGATGGCTCGGGATGTGTTATCTATTCCTATTTCAAGTGTTGCTTCCGAATGTGCATTTAGCACTGGATGGCGTATTCTTGATTCATTTAGGAGTTCATTGACTCCTAAATTGGTGGAAGTTCTATTGTGCCTTCAAGATTGGCTTCGGAGTGAGCCATTACCTGTAAGTGTTGAGGAAGATTTAGATGTTCTCGAGCAACTAGAACAAGGTAGCAATATTTTAATTTGTTTGATTGTATATTATTTTTATAAATAGTTTATTTAATATTTTTGTTGTTTGACTTGTTAATATATATTCTCATAGATTTTTCCAATCTTGGAAACGAACCTTGCGATGATGATGTGTAGAATCTTAGATAGTTGTGAGTTAAAACTTTGGTAAGTTAATTATTCATATTATATAACACATGATATGGTTACAAATATTACTGGACTTATTATTTTTTCTTTTTATGTTTAATAGGTGTAACCATGCCTCCATTTTGTAGTCTCAAGATCTCACCTGTTTGGAGTCATTATGAAAGGATTGAAGAAGGTGATGATGGATGGTGGAAAGTAAGATGTAGTCATTGTCATCTTGTATTATGTTACAACGCACGAGTAACTGGTACTAAGTCCTTAATGATGCATGTTGAGCGTTGTTTGGAGCGCAATTTGGAGAAGCCTATTAGGATTGAGTAGTTGTTGTGTTATTTACTTGAATTTGAACTATTAGTACTATGTTTGGACTTTGGACTTGTTAATGTGTTTGAACTATTACTTTGGACTGTTTGTAATATTGAACTATTACTTTGGATGTGTAGCTATTAGGAAACACAGCTGTGTAGCTGAAATATTTCTGATTTCTGTTTTAAGGTTTTTGTTTAAGATTTTGTTGTTGTGGGTCATATGAGACGTATTTACACCAAGGAGGCGTGTTTAAGATTTTGTGTTTAAGGTTTTTGTTTAAGATTTTGTTTAAGATTTTGTTTAAGATTTTGTTGTTGTGAAGACTGTAAACATTCTAATTTTATACACGTTCAAGCCCAAATCTTTACATGCCACTTTTTTACACGTTTAGAATACCGTAATTGGTCACTTGGTCTGTCAAGTATTGTATACAACAACTTCTGGCAGTTTGATTTCTTAGCTTTATATATTGCAATTTTTTTTAGTTATTTTATCTTATCGGGTAGACCGATAACCGATTAACCGATAACCGATAACCAATATCTTATCGGTTTGGTTATCGGGTTATGATATTTGTAAACCGATAACCGATAGGCAAAACCGATAATGTTCAAAACCGAACCGAACCGACCGATGCCCACCCCTATCTCACTCTTGTAGACTGCCCTTGGTTCAATCTCTTCAACATTGTCACAAAACCTTCTGGTAATTTGCAGAGCAGTAGGAAGACCATCCAAACTGGGCCACTTCTGCCTGGTGTAATCATCATAGCCGTCAGATGGAATCCCAAGCACTTCTCCCAGTTCTATGGCATCAAAAGAAATTTTGGTCCCCTTTACCTAACTGGAGACTCTGCCATCCATGACTACATCATTGGCCATGAACTCGACTATCTCACTTCTGGCCAGCCTTCCTTCCAATTGAAGGACCATGTCCTTCCAGCCCTGCACTTCCAGCTTATCCATCAAGTAGACCATGCCAGATTCCTCCAGATCCTTCAACAATCTCCCCTTCAGAATAGTGTGCTTCCCAAACTTTGTCAAATTGTCTTTCTCTTTAGCAGACTCCTCTTCTTCCTCAGCACTCCAATCCTCCCCTTCATCAATCTGAACTTTCTTTGATTTTACTGTAGACCTGGTTTTCTTGGCAACAGTTGAGGGTGCAGCAGACACAGATGCAGACTCCTTATAAGAAGTCTTGGCTTTCTTTGGTTAGGGTGTATGAACCTCAGCTTCCGCCATTTGTTCATCTTGATGGACCAGGTCCATCTCTTCAATCTCAAAAACTTCTACAGGCTCAGTAAATTTCTCCTTTCCCTTCTCAACTCTCTTTCTCTTACTCTCCTTCAAAGCTTTTTGTAGCTACTCCTCACTCTGCCTAATTGCACTTCTTGTAGTTCTTCCTCTTGGATGAGAGTTTTCAGAATCATCAGAGATAGTGGCTTTTCTCTTCTTACTTGCTCTAGCAGTTTCAGCCTTCTTAGCCTTGGGAGTCCTTTTCTTCTTTGGTTTATAACTCTCTCCTAACTTCTTCATAAGATATGCTAAGGTTTCCTCAATTGATGAACCAAGTTCATATGCAGCTTTCCCAAGATTTGCTAACCCCTCAGCAGCTTCGCCTGAGTCACTTCCCCCTAAGTCCTTGGCTCCTTCTCCTGCTACCACTGGTTCAGTGCCACAGATGGCCAATGGAGTAGTTTCTTACCTTGTTCCCCTCACATTGCTCCTGCCTCCCTCTCTCTCTTTTTATTTCTCAATTTTATTTTTACCACCTCGTCGTCGCCTATCAAGTACCTCCACATCCACCACATACCCAATCAAGACAAACCTATTTTTAGAAATTTCAGGCTCAGGCTTAGGCTCAGACCTAGTTTTTGGAATAAATGATACCTGTTCAAAATCAGATGAACCAATTTCTTCCCCCTCAGTTGCTAACTTGAAGGAGTCCTTAGAGTTTTCTGATTCTTGAGCCTGACTGGCTTGAAGCTTTGCATTTAACTTTTTAGCGAGAGAGCCAGTAGCCACTATTTTACAAGCAAGCATTTTGACCCACCTTCTTCTAGGTTTCAGATTACGGCTGGGTTGAGGAACGATGGTGCTTGGGGGAGACGGAGTGAGATTTTGTTGAGGGGTGGTGGGATGGGATTGAGATGGGGTGGAGCTGGATTTTGAAAGTGTGATACAGTATTTAGGTGTCGAGGAGGAGGATGAAGATGGTATAGCGGGTGGTGGAGTATAAACCATTGTGATTTTGTGTTAAAAAAGAAAAGAAAATTAGGATCAAAGTTTAGGAGCAGAGAGATGAAAGGGTTTCGACGGTTATGGCTTGAAGAAGAGAAGTGAATGATGGTTTAGAGAAGTGATGATGATGGGATTTTAAAGAGAATGGGTAATTAGTATATAACGAGTGTATTTTGGGTCAAGAAGAAGTCTAATCAGTTCTGTAAGTGTCAGTTAAAACTGACAGTTACGACTACCCTATTTCCTAGGCATTTAATTTTGATTGGATTCTAAGAGGTGACGGAACTGGTTCAAAATTAGGATAAAGACTAATTTTGAAAAGATCTCGTTTTAGGTAGAGTTCTGCTCATGATTAACTATTAATATTTCAAGATGTGTATAGTGGAGAACACATACCTTGTCTTTCAGATGAACCATCACTGATGAACTAGGTTCATCATGTAAGAAGCCTCTTGATCAAGCCTCAACTTTCAACAATAGGAAAAACATCATTAGTAACCAATGAGTCATATCAAAACATGGCAAAAGAGTATGTTGTTTACATCATGAGACAGAGCAACAATTAATCTGATTATTTACATAAATCTCAGCATTTTTAGTCAAAAATTTTTCATTTATATTTCGAACTGGTTCAGTTAGGTGATCTTAATTATCCCTAATTATAACCAGTTCCTTTCAAAATTCTCTCTACTTAGTGCTTTTGTCAAGATGTCAGCAATATGTTTATCAGTAGCACAAAATTCAATAGAGATCAATCCCTTCTCATAGCTGTCTCTTAAAAAATAGTGTCTAACATCTCTGTGCTTTGTTCTTTTATGATGAACGGGGTTATTTGTCATACTGATAGCACTAGTGCTATCACAAAATATAGGGATACATCCAACCTCCATTCCAAAATCCATCAATTGTTGTTTAATCCATAATAACTGAGCACAACATGAGGCTGCAACGACATACTCAGCCTCAGCAATAGATAGAGCTACAAAATTCTGCTTTTTAGTAGCCTAGGACACAAGACATGAGCCCAAAAATGTGCCATACCTAAGGTTCTCTTTTTATCTACTAAAAAACCTACATAATCAGCATCAGCATATCCCACAAGATCGAAGTTACTACCTTTAGGATACCAAAGACAGAAATCAGTGGTGCCTTTTAGGTATCTCAAGATTCTCTTCATAGCAGTTAAGTGGGATTCATTTGGATTAGCCTGAAATCTTGCACAAAGACCTATGCTGAAAACAATGTCAGATCTACTAGCAGTAAGATACAATAATGAACCAATCATTCCCCTATACAACTTTTGCTCGATAGATGAACCAGGTTCATCTACATCTAGTTTTGTGGCTGTTGCAATAGGAGTGTCAATTTCTTTTGAATCTTCCATTTTAAATCTTTTAAGCAACTCTTTCACATATTTTTGTTGATGGATCATAGTTCCATTTGACTTTTGTTCAATTTGTAAGCCTAATAAGAAATTAAGCTCACTCATCATGTTCATTTCAAATTCACTCCCCATTAGTTTAGCAGATTCTTTGCTTATATTTTCAGAAGTTTCTCTAAAAATTATGTCATCTACATATATCTGCACTACCAAGAGATTTTTACCTTTTTCCTTCAAGAATAAAGTACTATCAATTTTACCTCTCTTGTAGTCATGCTCAAGCAAGAATTTTGATAGCCTTTCATACCACGCTCTTTGAGCTTGCTTGAGTCCATACAGTGCTTTGTCAAGTTTGTACACATGATCAGGATTCTCCTTGTTCTCAAAGCCCGGAATTTGCTTGACAAACACTTCTTCCTTTAGATAGTCATTCAGGAAGGCACTCTTGACATCCATCCGGTGAAGGGTGAATTCCATGTAAGCAGCAAAGGCTATGAGGAGATTGATTGCTTCCAACCTTGACACCGGAGCAAAGGTTTCATCATGGTCTATGCCTTCCTCCTGACTATATCCTTGAACCACCAATCTTGCTTAGTTTCTTGTAACTGTTCCATCTTCATCAAGTTTGTTTCTGAAGACCCACTTTGTTCCAATTACTAATATCTAAGGGTCTTCGTACCATATGCCAAACTTGACTCCTTTCAAATTGATTGAGTTCTTCTTGCATTGCATTTACCCAATCTGCATCCTGCAAAGCTTCAGCAACACTTTTAGGTTCAATCAAGGATAGAAAAGCATCAAAAGCACAAAGATTTTTCAAAGAAGATCTGGTTTTAATTCTAGATGTTGGATCACTGATAATGTTCTCAATGGGGTGAGAACTTTGATATCTGTGTGGTCTTACAACCAACTGGTTATTACTTGAAGATCTTACATTGCCTTGTTGTTGTGGAACATGATCATGGACAGGTTCCAATGAGGTTTGGGAATTAGTTTGTTGTTCAGTTCTCCCTGTCATGTTGCCTGGGATGGATGAACTTGTTCCATCACCTGTTCCTTCCTCCAGTGTTGCTCCAGTTTGGTCTGAGTTTCTGACCAACCCAATTTCTTCTTCTTCTTGTTACTGTCTCTCAGAAAGAATGTTAGTTTCATCAAAAACCACATGCACACTTTCTTTAACACACATAGTTCTTTTGTTATAAACTTTATAAGCCTTACTATGTGAAGAATATCCCAAGAATATTCCCTCATCACTTCTGGGATCAAACTTGCCTAGGGAGTCCTTGCCATTGTTGTGCACAAAATACTTGAAACCAAAAACCCTAAGGTGGGATATATTGGGATTTCTCCCTTTAAGTAACTCATAGGGAGTCTTCTCTACAAGTGATCTAGTCATGCACCTATTTATGCTATAGCATGCAGTATTTATAGCTTCTGCCCAGAAGCTATGGGGTAGTTTACTAGAAAGAAGCATAGTCCTAGCCATATCTTCAAGTGCCCTATTCTTTCTTTCAACCACTCCATTTTGTTGTGGAGTTCTAGGGGCAGTAAAGTTATGATCTATGCCGTGCTCATCATATAATTCAGCAAATTTAGCATTTTCAAATTCAGTGCCATGATCAGACCTAATTGATGCAAGTTGATTTCATAATTGTTTCTTAATTTTTCTAACAAAATAAGTGAACATGTCAAATGCTTCATATTTAGATGTTAGAAACAATGTCCAGGTAAATCTAGAATAATCATCAACAAGCACCAATATATATTTTTTACCACCTCTGCTTAATGTTCTCATAGGACCACATAGATCCATATTGACCAGTTCCATCGTCCTAGTGGTACTTACCATTTTCTTGCTTTTAAAAGAGGATCTTACCTGCTTCCCCCTTGCACAGGCCTCACAAACTTTGTCTTCCTTGAGCTTAATGTTAGGGAGACACTAAGTCCTTGGAGACTAATTTGTTAAGTTGACTTAGACTTGCATGTCCAAGTCTTTTGTGCCAAAGGAAGGGATCACTGTTCACCACACTCAAGCATGTTAATTCATTTTCTGACAGTGTGGACAGATCTATAATATAAATATTGTTCACTCTTTTTCCCTGCAAAACAATCTTGTCAGTGATAAGATTTATTACAAAGCATTTTGTAGAAGAGAATGCTACCAGGTTACCTGTGTCACACAGTTGTGATACACTAATCAGGCTATATTTCAAGCAATCTATCAGGTAAACGTTCTCAATGGAACGTGTGTCATCCTTACCTACCTTACCAATCCCAATGATTTCACATTTTTTTCCATTTCCAAAGGAGACATTTCCTCCTTTGAGGTTCTCAAGTGAAAGAACTGATCCTTGTTGCCAGTCATGTGTTTTGAGCAGCCACTATCCATGTACCGTATTTGGCTACTTCCTTTCACTTGAACCTACAAAAAAAAATCAGGGGTTAGTCTTAGGAACCCAAACTAGTTTGGATCCCTTTCTATAAGAAAAAGGATGAATTAAATTCCTTTTAGCCCAATTTGGTAACCAATTTTTCCCTCGAACAAAACTTTTATTCTTTTGACTAGCCTGCTCTTTTGCATTTCATTCAATTTTGTAGTAGTGACCAGTCTTACCACAGTGGGTACAAATTTTGTTCTCAAGAAGAGTGAGGTACTTGCTTTTGGGATCCCATTTAGGCAGTTGACTCCCAAAGCCAAGTCCTCTTCTGTTTGCTACTATGATTTTCCTGTAGCCATGTTAAAGCATCAGAGGATCTATTCCATTTGCATGTTCTGTCCAGTTCATGCTTAACCTTACCAAGTTCCTCCTTCAACACTCTTATCTGTTCATCTTTCTTATACAACTCTTCCTTTAATTTACCTACATTTTCTTCTAAGATGAGTTGAGAGTTGTCAGTTGTCTTCAACTGCTTCCTAGTTTCAGTTTTAGATTTTCAGATTTTAACTCTAGTACATTTGTTTCAAGTGGATGAACCTGGTTCTTTAGAGTAGTATTTTCACTCACATACTCACTTACTCTGAGTTCCAGGTTTTTACACTTTGCTTTTAACATTACACACTCCTTAGACAACTTTTCCTTCTCCTTATTTACTACTTCAGAATTATCAATAAAGTCAACTAATAATTCAGAGAGTTTCTCTTTGGATAAGAACTTAATCTTGTCTTTGAGATGGGATATACTTACCTCTTATTCCTCATCTAATTCACCAATTTCCATAAGTGCTTGTTCATCTCCATCTTCATCATATGATCCTTCATCTGAACTTTCTCCCCAAGCAGCAACCATAGCTTTTATTGATATTTTTTTCTTCTTGGGATGAACCTGTTCCTTCTTCCGGTTCCTTCGTTCAGACCTTTACATTTTCCATTCAACTTCCCACTGAGGGCAGTTCTTGATGTGATGATCTGTTTTCCCACATTTGTAGCACCCCTCATTGGTGATTTTTTCTGGTGGCTTTGCCTTGTTGTAATTTCCACCTCTTGAGATGCCTTTTTTCTCATAAGATAAGTTTTGAATTCCTTGATGATCATAACATTTTCATCTTCCTCCAGTTTTGCTCCCTAAGTGGTTCTCAGTGCCAGACTTCTTTCCTTCTTGGAAGCATCCATCTTCATTGTCTGCCTTCTAAGTTCATAGGCAGTGAGATTTTCAATTAGCCCATCCAGTCTGAGAGTTACCATGTTCTTGGATTCCTGAATTGCAATAATCTTACTTTCCCAAGAGATTGGCAGAACCCTTGTCAAAATCTTCTCAACTTTGTCTTCTTCAAGAATTGTCCTTCCAAGAGATTTTAATTCATTTGTCAAAGTGGTGAACCTTGTGTACATCTCTTGGATGGTCTCTTATTCCTTCATAGAGAAATTCTCATATTGAGAATATAGTAGCGTACCTCTGGATCTTTTCACCTGAGCAGTTCCTTCATGAACCACTTGCAGAGTATCCCAGATTTCATTGGCAGTGGTACAACTTTGAATTTTGCTGTACTCATCTAGACCAAGTCCACACACAAGCCACTTCTTGGCCTTAGCATTCTCCTCCCACTTTCTTAAGTCCTCAGCGGTGCAGTCAGCTCTTGTCTTTGGCACATCTACTCCTTCAACAGTCTTCTTCATGGTGGCCAAGGGACCATCAGTAACTATGTCCCACACCTCATAGTCTTCACCAATTAAGTGATCCTTCATCCTGTTTTTCCACCAGGAGTAGTACTGGCCATTGAAGAGTGGTGTCCTATCAGTTGATTGTCCTTCCCAATTCCTAGGTGCTGCCTCATCTTAATCTTTTCTGAAGGTGTTAGCCTCTTAAAAGATAACCTGCTCTAATACCAATTGATGTTCTAAACGTCAATGCCACACGGGGGGGAGGGGATGATTTGTGTGGTGTCCAATTTTCGGGTGCACTAGTTATAGAAGGACCGGGTTCTTCTATGTGTTACAACTCCTACAGTTTGCGGAATAATAAATACAGAAATTAAAGAACACAGAGATTTTTACGTGGAAAACACCTGGCTCAAAAGGTAAAAAAAACACGACCTACTTCCCAGTAGGATTTTCCCAAACTCTTCACTAAATCAATGAGCCAAATATTTACAAAAACTCGTTTGTAAACCTAAGGATTACCTCTAATCCTTTTGTGGCAAACTAGCCTCTTGCGACAAACTCCAAGTTAGCTATAACTTGAACACACAGTACCTATTACAAATGCTTCTAGATAAAGCTGAAAAGGCACAAGTTGTAATCACCTACTACAAATAAACTAGACTAAACGACAACATATGGAACTAGTTCTTCTAGCTGGTTCAAGTAGCTTCAGAGTCACACACTTAATTCTCACACGAACTGCTTGCAAGATTGCCTTGCTAATTTTGCTCTCAATTCTTTCTTAGCTTCTGCTTTTGTGCGTCCCTGTACAATAAGAACACTGAGCAATATATAGAATTAGTAAACAAGAGATTTACTAGAATTCTGATGCTACTCTTCCTTGGTGGAAGAGTTTTAGTTAATCTCAACTCCCTAAATCCTTCCTTATCTTGATTCTGTTCTTACTGAATAAGGAGTCCTTCTCCTTATCATTTTGCAATCTTTTCGATCAGGAGATGTCTCTTTAAATCACATATTTCGTTTATCTCCTGCATGTACACCTCACGTGCCTTCAACTCTGCATGTGTCTATGTCTCCAAAGATGGACCTGGTTCAACTTTGAGTTCCTTTGTCAATCTTCAAAACCATTCAGCTTCTTGGGCCAACACTCTGTCTGCAACGCACCAAGAGGGTAAGAGGTACTTGTTGACTCGCACATAAGACTCTCATTAATTAGAAAGAATGTATCTTTTTTTCTATGGAATCCCTAAAAGAGTTATGAATATTATTGTAGGGGTATCAGATGCTAAATATCTCACTCACGATTATTGAAGTAACAATAATAATAACAATTCTAGCAAAATTTTATAAGTTGGGTCTGGAAAAGGTTTTGTGGTATTCCTGTTTTGTGAAGATAGAGATATTATTTTCTATAGGCCTTCAATTATATTCAAAGAATTTTTCTAAGGCATATGAAAAAACAAGTAAAATATATAATGTGAGAACACAGATTTTTATTGTTAGCTTAAAAATAACCTAAAAACCATGTTTCGAAATAATCACTACTCATGGGTTGTGAGATGATAGTGGCGTGGATGAATCAATTCAAGACAATGATTAAACTTTCTTTTTAGAAATTCCACTATCACCCTAAATTTTACTTTGATTAAATACGAAAAAAAGAAAAAAAGTAAAGCAGAGTGCGTGGCATTATTGAAATTGAGGATATATAGAGGGTGAAATACTTGAGGGTTTTGGTCCCCAATTTCTAGTGGGCCCTGGGCCAATGCTTGCTTCCCCTATTCTCTGCATCGCTTGGGGGAAACGACAAGAGAAAGAGAGGTAAGGAACGAAGGCCCATTAATACAAGGCCCAGTCCAAATTAACGGTTCTTAACTGATCCCAAGCCGCCAAAAGTAAATATGGGCCCACTGCCACTTTAGCATGTCCAGCACTTTTCGTAATCAAAGAGCTAGTAGGACCTATCTCTTTTTTCATTCTCGAAATATCTTTTTTTTTTTTTTTCATTTATGTTCCACAATTTATTGGTACAACTCTTGCCACGTTCTTATTTATGTATAAATATTGACGAAAATGATTGTGTTGTCAAATTTTATAGATTATCTCGGTTGGGAACCCTCTACAGACTTGTTAGGGGTGGATGTAGAATAATAGGAACGTATTATAATTTTCGACGTAAAATATAAATTTATATGCAACTAGAATTATAATAAATAGTAAATATGAATTTATAATTTTAAAAATATAATATATTTAATATTATAAAATTTAAATGTTGAACTTATAAGTTTAAACTCTTGATTCCGCTGTGCTTGTTATCAAGATTACGATTATTGCAATTTTCAGGACAAATGGAACGGAAAAAGTTTGAATTTGAAAATATTTCACAAAAGATTACTATCATCACTAGAATGTTATTCAATTCTTAGTAATCTAAAAAATATCATAATTCTTTTTTATGTGAGCAATGCCTTTAAGCGGGGTAACTTAATGAGTTTGGTGGCCTAAAACCGAATTTTAATGACGAGGGTTCAAACTTTCAAGAAAGTCTTCATTCGGTCCACAATAATTGACCAATTTGTTTTTTTTATTTTGGTCCAAAATAAGTGTCCATTTATATAATCAAAAAAGAATTCAATTTGTTTTTACAAAATAACCCTTATGTACATATCCCTAAAAAGTTTCATACTTCTCATATTAAATATTTGATTAAGGGTAATTTAGTCATACTAGGGTCTATTGAAAATCAAGTTATATTTCACCTTACGGCCAGTGGCATAACCATCATATGCCATGCCAAGGATGATCAATCACATGCTCTTTGTCGAAAAATTATACTGTATATATAATTAAATATTACTTTATATGGATATACACATAGACTCTATATATATATATATATACTTCACACAATTGAGTAAGGCATTCCAACGGTTTAAGGTATTCAAAGTGACGTGTTATTCACGGGTTCAAAGTTCTGCTAATTATTTTTTTCCAAAACTAAACGGAGACCACCATGTGTGGTCCATATGATTATCTTTCAATCAAAAAAGTTTCCTAACAAAATAAATCTTAAAACTTTAAATTTGTGTAGAAATAAACAACTAATCTTAACAGCTTGTTTGGATGATTGTTACCTATTGTATTGTATCGTATTGTTACTTTAAATATGATGTTTCTTTTGGCTATTACTTAAATTTTATTGTATCGTATCGTTAAATCCGTCGTTACATTATAACGTTATATGCCACTTTATGTAACAACTGATTTGGTGTGGTTGCGTCGTTATGTTGTCTTTTTCTGTCATCTCACCCTTCTCCCTTCATTATTATTGAATAATTCTATTTTATCATTTACCCTATACAATTTCCTTGTGATTTTTCTTTATAATATTGTGAGTTCATTCTTCATATTGCTGGTGCGTGATATCATGAAATAACGTCAAACGATACAATGTCACGACTCGAAATCCCACCTTTCAGACCGTGACTGCGTCTAACGTTGAACCCGCTAGACAAGCCAACGTACACAACACTTTGACATTTATAACAACAACATAACAGTAATAAAACCAATTAACCTCCCAATCTCTACTGAACGTTTCGCGAATTCATAAATGTCCAACCTTATAAAAAGAAACATCTCACACTAGTAACTCTCAAAACTTTACTGAACATTCCAAATC
>ML288704.1:0-19845 GCA_005239495.1 Nicotiana undulata
TGGGTTATTATATTTGACTTCGACCGCTTTACACTATTTTAGAAGTGTAATTTGAGAGTATCACATATTGCATAAACCCGATTTGTCGGGCCGGTTGTCCAAATGGGCCATCGAACTCGGAGGGTACGATATCAAATATCAGCCCCGAACGGCTATCAAATCCCAAATTTTGGCGGATTTTGTAGCCGACCTCACGTCTGCTCTGGTGCCCGAAGTAGCAAAGGAAGTACTATTGAAAACGGGAACATCTTCCGGGGTATGGGCCCTGTTTACTGATGGTGCCTCTAACGTTAAAGGGTCTGGGCTCGGCATAGTCCTAAAGCCGCCTCGGGTGGCATAATCAGACAATCCATAAAAACAGCAAAATTGACTAACAATGAAGCCAAGTATAAGGCTATGATTGCATGTCTAGGATTGGCCAAAAGCCTCGGAGCCGAATGCATCGAGGCCAAATGTGATTCTCTCCTAGTTGTTAACCAGGTAAATGGGAGCTTCGAGGTCCGAGAAGACAGAATGAAGAGGTACCTTGACAAGACTCTAGTCACGCTGCATCGCTTCAAGGAATGGACCTTAAACCATATACCTCGGGAGTAGAATAGTGAGGTCGACGCCCTCGCAAACCTGGGGTCATCCGTCGAAGAAGATGATGTACTCCCCGGAGCCATTGTTTAGTTAACAAGATCGGTGATTGAAGAATACCACGCCGAAATCAACTCCACCAGCCTGACATGGGATTGGAGAAACAAATACATCAGTTATTTGAAGGACGGGAAGCTACCCACGAACCCGAAAGAATAAAGGACCTTGCGGACAAAGGCAGCCCGGTTCTTGCTCAATGAAAACAACAATCTTTACAGAAGGACCTTCGACGGGCCTTTGGCGGTATTTGTGGGGCCAGGTGACACAAATTACGTGCTTCTAGAAATCCACGAGGGTACCTGCAGGAACCACTCTGGCGCCGAATCCTTAGTCCGAAAGGTGATCAGAGCAGGTTATTACTGGGACAGTATGGAAAATGACGCTAAGGAGTTCGTCCAAAAATGCGACAAATATCAAAGGTTCGCGCCCATGATCACCAGCCCAGCGAACAAATGCATTCGGTCTGGTCACCATGGTCGTTCATGAAATGGGGATGGACATCGTCAGACCCCTACCAACGGCACCAGGTAAAGCCAGATTTATTTTGTCTATGACTGACTATTTCTCGAAATGGGTGGAAGCGCAGGCCTTCGAGAAGATAAGAGAAAAAGAAGTCATTAAATTTATATGGGACCATATCCTATGCCGATTCGGGATCCCCTCCGAGATAACTTGCGATAATGGAAAGCAGTTCATAGGGGGTAAAGTAACGAAGTTCCTCAAAGACCATAAAATCAAGAGGATCCTATCGACGCCCTACCACCCATGCGCCAACGGCCATGCTGAATCCACAAAAAACCCATCATTCAGAACTTGAAGAAGAAGTTAGAAAGCGCAAAAGGCAGATGGAGGGAAATGCTGCCCAAAGTCGTGTGGTCATATCGAACCACTCCCAAGTCAAGCACGGGGGAGACGTCGTTCTCTCTAGTGTATGGGTCCGAAGCTTTAATACCGGTTGAAGTGGGGGAACCGAGTGCCAGGATCCGGCATGCTACGTAGGATTCAAACAATGAGGCCATGACTGCGGCCCTCGAATTACTTGATGAGAAACGAGAGGCTTCGCTTGTCCGGATGGCCGCGCAGAAACAAAAGATTGAGAGATACTATTATAGGAGAGCAAACCTCCAACACTTCGAAGTCGGGGACTTAGTACTAAGGAAAGTCACTTTGAACACTCGAAACCATAATGAGGGGAAGCTCGGCCCAAGCTGGGAAGGGCCGTACCGTGTGCTCGGAGTAATTAGCAAAGGACCCTACAAGCTCGGTACTATGGAAGGCGAACAACTCCCGAACAATTGGAACATATCCATGCTCAAACGCTACTACTGCTGAGGTAATTTCATGATATCGTCTCTTTTCATTTGCCCAAAAGCTAATCTCCTGCAGACGTCTGGCGGAAGACACCAGAACATCTGCCAACTTGAAAGGGCCCCTGGATCGGCAAACGCGTTGCACTCTTTTTTTTTATCGGGTTTTACCCCAGAAAAAGGGTTTTTATCGACAAGGTTTTTAACGAGGCAACATCTATGTGTTCGCCAGGAAAAACATAAACAAGCATTCAAGGCTTATCTCAAAGCAACCTCAAATGATGAAGGACATTACCCCGGGAGGTCGCCCCTGCAAAACAAGTCAAAGTAAGCCGAAGAGGGTCTCGGCAGGAAAATGATGTATCGGTCCAAACGGTCAAATGAGCCGTGCCCGCATAGAAGGATTGAGCCCTCGATGACAAAAACATGTATGCTTGTATCAAATAATCAAAGGAGTACCTTATCATCAAATCACTTTGCAAACTCTAGAAACGGCCATCGTTAACATTCACATTATCAAGACCCAAGGCCGTAAGATCCTAAGTAGGTAACCTCAGATATGTTCAAAGCTATAAGTCCTACGGGCATGACCAAGATCACAAGACCCCAAGTGGGCGTGTCTAAATAACAAGGAACAGTCCCGACTTCAAATCCAAGGCTATATATTCGAACTTGTAAGACCCCTAAAAAGGCATACCCTCGAATATAGATGTCGAGGATACGATACTCCGGACTAAAGGCTTCAGCCAGATACAAAACGACTCTGCTCGGTAGGCTACGGCCAAACTTACGCAACTCGAGGACGCCCGACTGTTGTGATGAAATGAAATATTTTGAAGTTATTTCGAAAAGAACCGGTTAAATCATCCTACTCTCGGCCCAAATAAAAGAGCTTCGATCATTTTCATGACAGCTCTAAAAATGAAAGGGCATTGAAGCAAGTTGAGCCATAGGGTAAATTCTTACGAGGTGCTCACCTATCGTCGCATAACGACTCGTAATCGAGATTCTTACCAAACCGTCGAAGAGTCGTACGAACACAGAATATCTAGGGCATTAACGGGGAAAAACGTAGCCATATTAAAGTCGCGTAAGAGCCTTGAAGCCAGCGCAAAAAGCCGACGGGCTAATTCAAAACCTGAAGGGTCGATGAGCTCGAGTTGTGACCCCGCTCGGGGACTGAACCCAAAATTGTTAACTAAAGTCGCGTAAGAGACTTGAAGCCAGTGCAAAAAGCCCACAAGCTAATTCAAAACCTGAAGGGTCGATGAGCTCGATCCGTGACCCGACTCGGGGACTAAGCCCTAAATGGTTAACTAAAGTCGCGTAAGAGCCTTGAAGCCAGCGCGAAAAGTCTACGGGCTAATTCAAAACCTAAAAGGTTGATGAGCTCGAGTCGTAACCCGGCTCGGGGACTAAGCCCAAAATGGTTAACTAAAAATGCGTAAGAGCCTTGGAGCCAGCCTAAGATGCCTCCGGGCTAATTCGAAACTTGAAAGGTCAATAAGCTCGAGCCGTAGCTCGGCCCAAAGACTGAGCTATAGATGATTAACTAGAAACATCTAAAGGCAGGCGCACAAAAGCCCCCAGGCTAACATCAAAAGGCTTATAAGCAAAATAAAAGGCTGCATTAGCCCCATACTTAAAGGCCAGCACATAAGGATCTTGGAAGCCAGCATGGAAATCTTCGAAGGCCGACTTCGAGACCTAAAGGTCAAAAAATTTCAAGTCAAGACCTGACTCAGGGACTAGACCCCAAACGACCGGTCTTTGATCGTCGAAAACCTGTTTGGCCAAAACAAGAACCAAAAAGGCCCGTTCCAAAAAACAGATCTTAGACCAATGATAATTCGGCGCTACGACCTGTCGCAGAGGCGGGACGCAAATGTTGATAGAGAGTCAGGGGAGCATATTTATGAAACGTACATCCAAAACCCTCGGGGAGAAGGCAATAAATATAAACACAATCTATACTGCCCAACGTCTGTCCAAATTCAAATGAATTCCTCACCCGAAGAGAACGTGAAAAGCCTCAGGGCTATCCACGCCCTCTAAGTTTGGGCGAACGCCCGGCTATAAATCACAAAGGCTAACCGGGCCCGAGCAAGTCCTCATTCGAAGATTATTTATTAAGCCTCGAGACCATCTCTATTTTTTGAGCTCGGGTAAATGCTCGCTTGACCCTTTATAACCGAAGGACTCCCCAATTCGAGTGAATGCTTACTCGGGGACCGTCCTCTGAATTCCCGGGGCTACCTAAGTTAGGGAAAATTCTCACTCGAGGATTATCGACGGACTATCATTGCTACAAAAAAGCCGAGGCCCAGTTCTATCCCAACCATAGTCAGTCCTAGCTCGGGCAAAGGGCTTGAAATTTTAAGGAGCATGGTGTTGGTCATGCCGCAGGTCCGATATTCGGGCTAATCATCGGAACCATAAACGCCGATTTTTATAAGCAGAAACAGAATAAAATTCAGCACCAGATCAATGGAAAAACAAGGAAGGTCTTATATTAATAGGAGATATTTACAAAGCCCACAAGGGATCTCTACACAACCACAAAGAAGCGTAAAATAACAACCAAAAGCCTAATCTACGGACAAAGGCATGTCCTCCGGGGACACATCCTCGAGAACCTCCTCCTAAGAGACCTCGTTTCAACCTTTTCGAGCAACGTCTTCGGGCCTCCCCTTTTTCGAAGCAGCAATAGGCGGAGAATATGTTCCTCCGCCTCCTAGAAGCTTCCGGTTTTGATGGGCCCGTCAGCTCCACTATCGTGAAGCCACTTCTTGAGACATTAGACCGGGGTGGGACGCAAAAGCTAGTGCATATTTCCTCCTCGCCTCACGAAAGGCAAGGAGGGTAAAGTGTGAAGTTAAGAGAGATGAGCGGCAGTATAAGTACTTCATGCCTTCCAGTACGGAAAGCACTCGATGCCCTTCTCTCATTTCCTCGGGCTGACAGTAGCAGCAGCAACAACAACAACAACAACCCAATATAACCCCGCTCAGTGGGGGAAGACTTTGAGAAGGAAGTCATGGCCAAGCCCAATAGGCCACTGTCGAGTAACTTTGTGGACATGAGTTTGCACTATAGAGACAGAGAAATGGAGACGGATATGAGGGAGGAAAAAGATTGAAGGTTGTTGGAGTAATGGCGGATGAAGTTTGGGGTCAGGAAACCCCCCATTTATAGAAGGTCGGCAACCTTACTAACTACGCAATCAATACTTCTGGGGAAACCAACCGGCGGCGCAATCATCACCTTTTTGAAAAAATGAACCGGCATTGCAATCAATGTTGGGAGATGATCCGATGGGACGTTTCGAATCACCTGATAAGCTTGCGTCACGAGTATGACGTCATCATGAAGGGGCCCGAGAGGATTCACATCGAGGTCATTTCTTATCATTCCAATCTAAGAAACACGGGGACTATCTATGTACGGTTAAAATCGGGAAGGCTAATTTTTTGTTTATTATGACATTCGGTGGTTGATTTGCATAAGATCCTAAGCATGGATCGAGATCCGACCTCGAGCGTCCTTTGCGTTTAACCTCGAGGCATTACAGGCTCAGGATTGGCACGGGGGTAGGGCACGAAGATTAAGGCAAACAACTCTGCAACAAAGACGATTCCGTAATCATACATTAACTAGCTGAATCAATCACAAATCTTTGTAATAAATGATAATGTACTATGTTGGGATTTCCCCTCCTATATAAAGGGGATCCTTATTATTTTTTACACACAATATTGAATACAAGGAACAAGAACATTCTCTGCTTCACTACTCAAACATTCTCTATTTCTCTCTGCTAGCTCATTTACTTACATTTATTGCCTTTTATTAATTGTTCTTCATTTATAGCTCGTTATTGATCATAAATAGCATACTTCGTAGCATGTAAGTTTTTTATAGCTTCATCGACCATCCGGCGATAGCCCCGAGCCTCGACCTTGAGGATCCCCGAGGCTAACATCGAGCCTCCGATTTAAGGCACCACAGTTTGCTTATCTTCGTTTTCCTTAACTGCTTTTACTCTATTTATTCCAACTACACTTAGCACCAACTGCTTAACAACTAGCATTAGAATAGATCGCATATTTTTAGAACCATATAATCAAATATAATTGTAATTACCATTTCTAGGTAAACAATTGCTGGAGGATCTCCCAGAATACATCCGTAATCCCCAATTTAAATATGCAACGTGAAGTAAATGACAAATAACATCAATGTTTAACAGTATATCTAAATACATGTAGGAAAAGCAGGGAAAACTGACTACACATGGCGCATAGAGTGTCAATTAGGAAATTTAATATGAAAACAAATAAGCATGTTTCCCTAATCTAAGATGAACAATTAAACTCGTGGAAATGATGTAATGGAAGAACAAGGCACAGTATAATTGTTTTGAAGGAAAAGTGGTATTTTTGCATAAATGCCTTGTGTACGTACTCGTCACCTCACGTACACGGCGCCCACACAATAATTTATATCAAAACAACCTAAGGGAAGGTCCACAACAAAGAGTTAGGCAAGCCACTTACCTCGACTGCTCAACTCAACTTGAGATCACGTTCTTGCCACGAGTACCCGACTCCAAATGGCCCAAATCTATTCAATTCAATCGCATAATGTAAATATCACTTTAAGAAATTAATCTAACTAATAACTTCGAAGCTAATACGCGAATTAAGGAAAATCGCCGAAAAAGTCCCCCCGGGCCCATGTCTTAGAATCGGGTAAACGTTATAAATTCCGGACAACCGTTCACTCACGAGTCTAACCATACAAGAATTACTCGAATCGGATATCAAAACCTCAATCAAAACTCAAAAATTTGGTCTAAGAACTTTATCCAAAGTTTCCCAATTTTCCACCCCAAGTTCGAAATTAAAGGATGGATTTGTTTAAATATTAGATTTAAGTGTGATATCAAGGACGGGCTTCACAAGTCCAAAATTGATAGTAAAAAAAAGGATGGATTTAGGTATAGATTCGTGAAAATTAGCCAAAACCGAGTAAGAATTACTTACCCAAAATGCCCAAGTGAAAATTTCATCAAAAATCGCAACTCCCTGATCTCAAAAGTTCAAAATATGAAATATAGCTTAAAACTCTCCGGACTCCACAATAAATCACCCTGACAAGTCCCATAAGCAGATACAAGTGTGGGGAAAATAGTTATTAGGGGATGGGGGATCTAACTCTCAAAATGATCGACCGGGTCGTTACAAATAGCTTGTTTGAGATCGGACTTTATGTGGATCAAACACATAACCTGCATCGGCATAGCCAATCATTTCTGACTTGAATTCATTAGAATAGAATAATCACATATCTAGAGTTCCCCGAAGATATCTAACTATATGCTTAACACCATTCCAATGTCTTCTTGTTGAAGAGTAACTGAATCTTGCTAATAAGCTTACAGCAAAAGCAATATCTGGCCAAGTATTGTTAGCAAGATACATATGTGCCCCAATTGCACTAAGATACGGAGTTTCATCACCAGCAAGCTCTTCATCATTTTCTTGAGGCTGAAATGGATCTTTATTTATGTCAAGCGATCTCACAACCATCGGGGGTACTCAAAGGGTGTGCATTATCCATATAAAATCGCTTTAACACCTTTTCAATGTATGTTGATTGATGGACAAAAATTTCATTTGTTACATTCTCAATCTATAGGCCAAGACAAAATTTTGTCTTACCACGATCATTCATTTCAAATTCTTTCTTCAAACACTCTACAACCTTTGGAAGCTCTTTAGAAGTTCCAATGATATTCAAGTCATCAACATACACAGCTATGATGACCAATTCAGATCCAGAACTCTTAATAAAGACACATGGGCAAATATGGTCATTTTTGTACCCTTCCTTTAGCAAATACTCGCTAAGACGATTGTACCACATTCTCCCTGATTGCTTCAATCCGTATAAGAATTTCTAAAGCTTTATTGAACAAGTTTCCCTTGAACTTTTATGTGCTTCAGGAACTTTAAATCCTTCAGGGATTTTCATAAAAGTTTCATTGTCCAATGAGCCATATAAGTAGGTTGTGATAACATCCATCAACCGCATATCAAGCTTTTCATGGACTGCAAGATTTATTAGATACCTGAAGGTAATTTCATCTACAACAGGAGAATATGTCTCCATATAATCAATGTCAGGCCTTTGCGAAAACCCTTGTGCAATAAGTCGTGCTTTATATCTTACGACTTCACCTTTCTCATTTTGTTTTCGCACAAAAACCCAATTTTACCCCACTGTCTTGACACCTTCAGGCGTTCGGACTACTGGTCCGAAAACTTCACGTTTTTCGAGTGAAGCAAATTCTGCTTGAATTGTGTTTTTCCATTTTGGCCAATCATTTCTTTGTCTACATTCATCGATAGATTTTGTCTCAAGATCCTCATATTGTTGCATTATGTCAACTGCAACATTATATGCAAAACTATTGTTAACAACAACGTTATTTTGGTTCCACCTTTTTCCCGTAGAGACATAACTTATTTATGCTCCTCTTGAGCAATTGCCTTCATGTTATGATCAACTTGATCATTTGCTCCTTCCTTTTTAAGTGATTTTTATCCTTGGAACCGATTGGTCTACCACGTTTAAGGCGTGCCCTAGACTCATTTTCAATATCATAATGTCCAGCTGGGACATCAACTCGAATTGGAGCATTTACAGCTGGAATATGCGATTTAGTAACCCGTGGAAGGTTAGTGAATGCATCTGGCAATTGATTTGCAACATTTTTCATATAAATGATCTTTTGAACTTCTTGTTCACATTGGTTTGTACGAGGATCCAAATGAGATAAAGATAATACGTTCCAATCTATCGCTTTTTCCAGTTGTTTATTTTCTCCCCCTAATATTGGAAAAACTGATTCATCAAAATGACAATCAGCAAATCTGGCGGTAAACAAATCTCCTGTCATAGGCTCTAAATATTTAATAATATAAGGAGATTCATAACCAACATATACTCCCAACCTTCTTTGGGGACCCATCTTTGTGCGTTGTGGTGGAGCAATTGGAACATATACCGCACATCCAAAAATTCTTAGATGGGAAATATTTGGCTCCTGACCAAAAGCTAACTGTAATGGGGAGACTTCATGATAACTGGTTGGCCTTATGCGCACAAGTGTTGCTGCATGCAAAATAGCATGTGCCCACACTGAAAGGATAAGTTTTGTCCTCATTAGCAATGGTCTAGCTATTAATTAGGGGCGTTTAATCAATGATTCTGCTAGACCATTTTGAGTATGAACATGAGCAACTGGATGCTCAACTTTTATTTTAGTGGCCATACAATAATCAATAAAGGCCTGAGATGTAAATTCACCAGCACTATAAAGAAAACTTGTCTTAAATGCATAATATGGAAATTGTGCTCTTAACCTTATTATTTGGGCCAACAACCTCGCAAATTCCGTATTATGAGTTGACAATAAGCACACATGTGACCATCTTGTAGATGCATCTATCAAGACCATAAAATACTTGAATGGTCCACATGGAGGGTGTATAGGCCCACATATATCACCCTGTATACGTTCCAGAAATGCAGGGATTCAATCCCAACTTTAGCTGTTGATGGTTTAGTAACCAATTTTCCTTGAGAACAACCAGCACAAGAAAATTCCTTGAATTGAAGAATCTTCTTGTTCTTCAATGTGTGCCCATTTGAATTCTCTATTATTCTGTGCATCATGTTAAAACCCGGATGGCCTAACCGGTCATGCCAAATGATAAAATTATTAGAAGTAGTAAATCTTTTGTTTACTATGGCATATGATTCAACCACACAAATGTTTGTGTGGTACAATCCAGAAGAAAATGCGGGTAATTTTCATGCACACTTTTTTTCCCCGCTTTCATTGTAGTAATATAAAGGTATTCAACTTTTCCTTCGTTAGAGGTCTCAACATGATAGCCATTTTGGCAAATAGCTTTGAAACTCAACAAGTTTCTTTGAGACTTACTACAACGCACTGCATTATTAATAGTTAATATTGTTCCTCCAGGTAGTAATAAGGCCGCTCTTCCATAGCCCTCAATTGACTTTGTACTACCAGATATTGTATTAACATATGTCTTTTTCATAACCAAATAAGAGAAAAAATTATTTTCTCTTAATATTGTGTGAGTTGTAGCACTATCCAAAAGGCATAAATCTTCACTACTCATCTTGGATCCAATTGAAGACTGGAAAATCTTATTTTCTTCATAAAAAAATAAAAATAAAAGTACACCATGAGAAATACGAAAAAAACTAACAATAACATACGACAACTTAAGTACTACTTAAACATAAAAACAACTTTAAAACTAGAGGGAAAAAATACTAAAAATAAAAATTACAACATAATTGCATTCCCCAGTAAAATGATCAAACTTTAGTTTTGATCTCCAAAGAAGTCTTCAACTTCCAAATGAGTAAGATCATTGAGGCCTTCAAAATCATCATAATTCAAAGCAAGATTTGCCTCGGCATTGTCATCATTTTTGTTTGAAGGCTCTGCCTCAAAATAATTTTTAAAATTCAAGTGAGACTCCATTGGGGCATTAGCAGAAGATGCTCCATCATTATTTGCTTTTGTTTTGATGGAGTTTTGATAAAGCCTGACAAAATGCTCAGGTGCACGACATTCAAATCTCCAATGACCTTTCATGCCACAACGGTGGCAGTTACCGCTTTTACCTATTGAAGGATTATTTTGAGAACCCATATTGTTCTCTCGTTTGCCATGACCACCACGATGACGACTATTATATCGTATCTTACCATTACCATGCCCACGTACATTCATATGTCCATGATTATCATTCTGTCTTTTTCCAGACTTATCACGTCTAGCTGCCCTCCACTTCCAACCAAGAGGTTGTGAGTTCGAGTCACCCCAAGAGAAAGGTGGGGAGTTCTTGGAGGGAAAGATGCTGATGGTCTATTGGAAACAGCCTCTCTACTCCAAGGTAGGGGTAAGTTCTGCGTACACACTAACCTCCCCAGACCCCACTTGAAGGATTATACTGGGTTGTTGTTGTTGTTGTTGTTGTTGTATCACATCTAGCTTCCGTATTCGCTTCAAGAAACGGAGCTGACCATGTGGGACGAGCTTCATGATTTTTCAGCAAAGGGTATTATGTTTCTCAGCCACCAGATGGCATGGGATAAATTCAGAATATTTTTTAAACCCCCTTTCACGGTATTGTTGTTGTAGTACCATATTTGAGGCATGAAAAGTCGTAAGAGTCTTTTCCAACAAATCCTCATCATTTATAACATCCCCACATAATTTTAACTAGGAAGTTATTCGAAATACAGCAGAGATATACTCACTTACGGTCTTAAAATCTTGCAACTATAAGTGCATCCACTCATATCGAGCCCTTGGAAATACCGTAGCCTTAAGGTGATCATACTTTTCCTCTAGGCCAGTCCACAATTCAAGTGGATCTTTAGCTGTTAAATATTCAACCTTCAAACCTTCATCCAAATGATGACGAAGGAAAATCATGGCCTTCGCTTTGTCCTGGCTCTATGCCTCATTACCCTGAGTAATGGTGTCACCAAGGCCTTTAGCGGCTATGTAACGACCCAAAACCTATGGGTTGTAATGGCGCCGGACACCACTGTCAGGCAAGCCAACCCCTTAATCAGTTGAAATACCTTCATGTTTAACAAATTTCGAAATCGTTTCCTTGATTGCATTTCATAATCAAAATAAGTAATTTTTTGTAAATTAAACACGACAAGAAATCTATTTAATTCAATAAAAGAAGACTCAACACATCCCCAGAACCCGGTGATACAAGTACATGAGCAGTTTCTAAGAATTTATACAATTATACAACTCTTGTCCGAGAAATAAATGGGACAAAGGGAATAAATATAAAATGTAAGTACACAGAAGGGAGACTCCGGCAGCTCTGGAACGCCTTTGGATGAATGCAACCCGTATAAGTCCCCAAATCGATCATTGTACTATAAAGGTACATGTGCAACAAAATGCACAGAAAGTGTAGCATTAGTACATATACATATATGTACCAAGTGAATATCCTGTCTAAACTCGAAGAAGTAGTGACAAGAGGTCGACTCGATACTCACTAAGGTCCAACAGTAATAAAGTAAGCAGGATGTAAGGAAAACTGGGAAGTAAACAAATAATCAAGTACATAAATATCCGGCAACAAACAACAATCTCAAATCAAACAAGTTTGGTATCCGCCGGGGCGTACGACCCGCTCACATATGGTACTCAATCTCGCCGTGGCGTACGGCCCGATCCCACCCTGGTAGTCTCAATCTCGCCGTGGTGTACGGCCCGATCCCACCCTGGTAGTCTCAATCTCGCTGTGGCGTACGGCCCGATCCCACCCTGGTAGTCTCAATCTCGTCGTGGCATACGGCCCGATCCCACCCTGGTACTCTCAATCTCGTCGTGGCATACGGCCTGATCCTACCCTGGTAGTCTCAAGCTCGCAGTGGCGTACGGACCGATCCCACCCTGGTAGTCTCAATCTCGCCGTGCCGTACGGCCCGATCCCACCCTTGTAGTCTCAATCTCGCCGTGGCGTACAGCCCGATCCCATAATATAATCAATCATCACTTTGTCGTGGCGTATGGCCCCATCCCATAACATAATCAATCATCACTCGGCCGTGGCATACGGCCCGATCCCATAATATAATCAATCATCACTCTGCCGTGGCGTACGGCCCGATCCCATAATATAATCAATCATCACTCTGCCGTGGCGTACGGCCCGATCCCATAATATAATCAATCATCACTCTGTCGTGGCGTACGACCCGATCCCATCCCGTGATTCTCTTATCACACTTAAATCAAGCCAAGTATCACAACGTTTAAAGACAACAATACCAATCACACAAGTATACAAGTCATATCTATGCTACAACAGGGAAAAACAATTAGCATGTTGTGTCCTAACTACCCGGACGAAGCAGTAATAGCCACTACGTACGGACTCTCGTCACTCGGTGTGTACGTAGCCCCCAACCAAGATCACATAGCAACAAGGTTACCTAGAGGGACAATTTCCCTCTTACGAGGTTATAAAAGAGACTCACCTCGCTCCGAAGATTCATCACCGGCTTCCAAGCCTCTACGATGACTAACAATGGATGTGCACGCTCCCAAACTATCCAAATAACGATAATTCAATGAAAATATACTCAATAGATCATAGCCAATTCAAATTACAAAGTTCCTCAGCCTGGCTCAATGAAATGACCAAAATTCCCTCGAGCCCACGTGCCCGGACCTCGAAATTTCTTGAAGAAAATCTCTACCCGTAGCTTTACTAATTCAATAACACATTTTACTCAATTATTCATGCTCAATTCGTGGCTAAAATCAAATTTACCCAAATTCCTAGGTTTTCTTCAAAATACTAATTTTCCACAAATTTTCCCTAATTTTCATGTTCTAATCCACGATACAATCTTGTATTTAACTTGGAATTAAGTAGAATGATCTTACCTCTGAATCTTGGATGAAATCTTCCTTGAAATACTCTCAAAATCCGTCCATGGCATATGTAAAATGAGAGAGAATGCCAAAATCCCGTTTTAATCAACACTTCCCAGCACAGGCCTTCTCTGCGATCGCAGGAGAGCCTTTGCGATCGCACAGGCCACCCAGGACCCTCCTCTGCGATCGCACCAACAGACCTGCGGTCGCACAGGTCATCTCCAGCACCCTCACTCTCTTTCTTCTGCGAACGCAGTAGCAGGCCTACGATCGCACTTCTCTGCCTAGACCTTCTCCGCGATCGCACAAAAGGGACCGTGATCGCATAAGCCAAACTCGCCCCCTTCATCTTTCTTCTTCGCGATCGCACAGCTGAGGCTGCGATCGCATAGAACACCAGCAGCACCAGAAACCAGCAACAGCAAATTCACTCCGAAATGCCCCGATACCACCCCGAAACACACCCGAGGCCCCCGGGGACCTCGTCTAAACACACGACTCAGTCCCATAACATCCCACAAACTTGCTTGAGGCTTCAAATCACATCAAACAACGCCGAAAACACGAATCGCGCAAGAATTCAACTTTATGAACTTTGAAATTTCTAATTTCCACATTTGATGCCGAAACCTATCAAACCACGTCCGATTGACCTCAATTTTGCAGGCAAGTCATATTCGACATTACGGACCTGATCCAACTTCCGAAATCGCATTCCGACCCCGATATAAAAATTCCATTTTCGGTCGATTTCTTCAAAAACCTTCAATTTTCTATCTTTAGCCAAATGACCTTAAATTGACTTTCGGATATCCGAATTCACTTCCGATCGCGCTCCCAACTCTAGAATCACCGTACGGAGCTATTCCCAGACTTGGAATCCCAAACGGAGCTCAATATCATTGAAATGTACTTCAAGTCAAACTTAGGAAATTTCCTTAAAATACTGACTTTCCACAATATACGCTGAACTGCTCCCGGGTTATCCAAAACCCGTTCCCGACATACGCCCAAGTCCGAAATCATCATACGAACCTGCTGGAACCTTCGGATCCTGATTCCGAGGTCATTTACTCAAAATCCCAGTCTTACTCAATTTCTTCAACTTAAGACTTCTGAAATGAGAATTTTCCTTTAAATTCAACTCCGATCTTCCTGAATTTTAATTCTGACCATACGCACAAGTCAATATGCCTGAAATGAAGTTGTTCGTGACTCCCAACTGCTGAACGNGCTTGATCAAATCTAAAGATATCCTCCTTTATTCATACAATAAGCTCTGAACTTAGTTCTAACATCTGAAATTCTCTGACAGGCCTGCTTCTAATATGTGAACACCACGTCAACTACCACACGAGGCACCAGAACACAACTGCGTATCTTTGCTGAATCAACACCATACACCGCATAATCTATCATCTGACCACAATGACGCTCCCTGAACCTTAATAGCCAGAATTCTACAATTTGATGCTCTCAAAGCACCTTATAATATACACACATACATCCTGCTATAATGCTGACGATACCACCACAACGGAGGAAATGTGTAGAAATTCCTAACCAACTGCAGAGTTAACTAAACATTGAAATTCTTTCTCCTCACTAAGATCATCATCTCATTACAACCAATGATGGTGATTGTCCTGTAATATACTTGCATAGTCTTATCACACCGATCCCAGATTTATAAATTTTGTCTCACCCAGTATGAACTGCTCAGACAACCAATCACCCCAAACACGGCCATTAGCCTCACACGATGCCACAATGCGCCAATAGGCCATAATTCGAACACGACACATAAGGAAATGACTCCGAAAGGGACTACTCAACTAACGTAACTAATATGAACTTTCCTCAGAAAATTACGAAGTAAAACACAAGAAAATAATTACAGGAGCCTTGCTCAACATCACACTGTTGCGGCGTGCAACCCGATCCAAATAACATACCCGTGGCGGCGTGCCACCCGATCCCATCATAAGATTTACATAAGGAAATATACACGGAGCTGAATTGCTCACTATTACAAATCACTGAATATCGGTCACAAGCACGCTAAGTGCATAATACCATTCTGGGGAGACTGATAGAGCCATATGCTACAAAACTCCAGCACGACTGAGGTGCGATATATAATCTGAATCTCAGGAGCCATCCTGCTCACATAACCTCGTCACTACGCGGAACCTCAACACATAAGAAATTATCAAGCCGTTTCACAACTCACACGGCACAATCACAATATCACATGAATTTGACGAAGACGGGACAACACCTAATATCCCAATACCCCTCCTTGAGGGGTGCCATACTGAAATGAACACCTCTGACTCGCATGAAGCCAAAATTCTTGTTTAAATCCATTCACTCACTTCAAGCTGATTCTGCTCGCATTGAACTAGGCTGATAGCCTTACCTGGGTCCAAACAACCCGCTTCCTTTTTCTTATACACACGAGGACAACCATCATAGCCGAGATAAACACCCCACAATCCACAACCAACTGAGCCGAACGCCTTCCAGGCATAAATTCTCAATTAAGCAATATTACACTCCTTTATACTTGGTCTAATTCTTCAACCAATCAGGTGACTACATGCCACACTTATGTAATCTTCCCGCGGTCATGCTCCCACGGCCTTCCACACAAGGTAACAAGTATGCACATCCATACCACCGACCACCCTAAGGCTGTAAAACAATTCAAGGACCCGTAACCAGGATACAAATCCTCTTTCACCAAACACCGAACTCAGATGACACTGAAGACAATATCAGTTTATTCTAATCATATAAATCCTTTGTTATGGCTCCTCCGAGCATCATGACATCCTTGTTAACACCAAACCACAAATCTCGATTCTTACGTCCAGTTACATACTGCTAACTGCACCTAACATGCCAATATGAAATGGTGTGAGAATTCCATCATAACTCCTGAACCAATATTAGGGTGAACACTCCATCATATAGAGCCTTTACTTACCTCAATTCTTGAGAACCATAACAACACACAAGTGAGCTCTCACAATCACTATACATGCAGATCCTTAAGTAGTGGTCTGAACCACCATAACCCTTCTGGGACCTGCCTACACCTGACAGGCCATAGCACTTGAATACTTCCAACTGAAATCTATTACGACGGCCGACATGCCCCACACATATCTGCACAGACCGTACACATACTCAAACATGCCGAAGGAACTGATCACTGCCGTACTTGTGCCATTTCACCCATGGCTAACCAATCCATCTTCTTTTAATCATCTTTAATTGCCTCAGGATAATAGTATATTCTTCCAACTCATAGCAACTCAACCCTCACTCATCCTGAGTGACCTTGAGTCACGAGACCATGCTACCTAAATTCCGCAACTCGTCTCACAACCTCCTGATAATCTTTCTACAACCTGGAGTCTATTCTCTCACTCCTCCGATACTATCCAGTGTGCTGAAATAACATAGAACCCTCCAACCATCTTCCTTCCTCTTAGAGACTATACTGCAGAAGCTCGCTTTTTAATTATACTGTGTCCTGAAACCCTTAAACACCGCATTCTCTAACTTTCGAATTCATTAGGACCAGTACTGAGAGTCACCCACTCTGACTGGCCCCGAATACAATCAACCCCAAGGCTCTTCTAGCACATGAATATGCTCTCAATGAAGCACGTGACTGAGTCACTTCCCTTACAACTTGCCTATGCCTTGAGCACAAATTCTAAATCTTCCATAGTCTAACCCTGGTCCAATGGGACCAACTTCGTACACATTTATCGAATTCCATACTCAATTACCTCTATACTCTTTTCCCTTAGCTGTAACATCTTTCTGATACGCCGACAAATCCGCAATCCCCTGAGAGCACAATCCTACGACCCAACTGCAGGTGGTGGGGCTCCCCCACTTAGCCTGAAGCTACTTCTTGCACCGCTCTAGTCCCTGCTGAGATCCTTTTCTCCTTTGATGACATGACATTGTCCCACCAATCCACCTAATTCTTCCGAATTCTCCTGTTAGCCTCCCTTAAATATTTGAATCTTCTAACACCATTCACACATTCTACCTCCTACCGACTAGCCATTAGGACTCCGCACAGAACTTACCATCCCTACAACCGCTAACCTACTCACAGAAGACAACCCACCCGAGGAAACTAGCCAACTGACACCTACCATTATGCTATGCTTCGCTCTTTCTACAATACCAAGACCCCCATCCTGAGCATGTACCCATTTACCAACCTTACCAATCTGTCCGCTCCTCTTGGACATCTACTAACTGCACTAAGACATCTTCTGATTCACCGCTATGATGCCGCTCTCCCACTTGGTCCAACTTATTCCCTCAAGCGTTACCTGACTTCCTCTCCTTACACCTGATCTTTTAGAGTTGGCACCACCGCCCAACACTTCTCACATATCTTCCTCCGTCGAATGGTGCCCTCTTGCTGCCTCAATTTAATACTGTCCTCCGTAGCTCTTAAACCAACATATCATCACAACTTTAAATCTTTACGAAGATCGTCTTCCTCGAATCGCCTTCATTTCCAATAGTTAGCCAGTACTGAACCTCCGCACCTCACGGCCTCTGCCAACCGCATTCTTTAATACTTCTTCACAATACTCTGACCCCGAGTAATCGAAGAAACCATAGCACCGACAAACTTAACACATTCCATTCGATCCATGATGACGATATCTTATTACAGGTGAGCGCTCCATTTCACTTGACAGCACCAATCCTTACTATTTTATCAGCCCAAAACCTGATCATTTATAATCCAAATGCTTTTCCTCCGCCGGAACAAAAATACTGAGATCTCGAAATTACACTCTGAGAAGACCTCCATTCAAATCGTTCATCACCCCAACACATGGGCAAACGTCCTATCCTCATATCAAACTCGAGTGATAACCAACCGAAACATCATCACTATCCGAGCATAGCCTCAAGGCTCTCAGAAACACAGCTACTGAGCTGAAATAACATCATATTCTTCTGCAAGGCGATAACAAAAGTCCATTCGACTATGCATGAAGAACATCACGCACCGCATCTGTAGCCCCATTACAATTCCTCAAACTCTCGATTATAGGAAGCGCTTCGCGACGTATAAGATTGAGTAGGAAGAAACATAGGCATAAGCCTTAAAGGAATCAAGTCACATGATGAGGAATCAAGAAGGGAAGTAATCCTAACAGCCCTGTAGCCTCCCGAAGATAAGTACAGACGTGTCTGTACCGATCCGCAGGACTCTACTAGACTTGCTCATGACTCGTGAAACCTACGGGAACCTAGCGCTCTGATATCACGTTGTCACGACCCAAAACCTATGGGTTGTGATGGCGCCGGACACCACTGTCAGGAAAGCCAACCCCTTAATCAGTTGACATACCTTCATGTTTAACAAATTTCGAAATCGTTGCCTTTATTGCGTTTCATAATCAAAATAAGTAATTTTTTGTAAATTAAACACGACAAGAAATCTATTTAATTCAATAAAACAAGACTCAACACATCCCCAGAACCCGGTGACACAAGTACATGAGTAGTTTCTAAGAATTTATACAATTATACAACTCTTGTCCGAGAAATAAATGGGACAAAGGCAATAAATATAAAATGTAAGTACACAGAAGGGAGACTCCGGCAGCTGTGGAATGCCTCTGGATGAATGCAGCCCGTATAAGTCTCCAACAAAATACACAGAAAGTGTAGCATGAGTACATATACACATATGTACCCAGTGAGTATCCCGTCTAAACTCGAAGAAGTAGTGACGAGAGGTCGACTCGATACTCACTAAGGTCCAACAGTAATAAAGTAAACAGGATGTAAGGAAAACTGTAGGCAAGTAAAACAAATAATCAGGTACATCAATATCCGGCAACAAACAACAATCTCAAATCAAACAAGTTTGGTATCCTCCGTGGCGTACCGCCCGCTCCCATATCTCGCTGTGGCGTATGGGTCGCTCCCATATGGTACTCAATCTCATCGTGGCGTACGGCCCGATCCCACCTTGGTAGTTTCAATCTCGTCGTGGCGTACGGCCTGATCCCACCCTAGTAGTCTCAATCTCGCCGTGGCGTACGACACGATCCCACCCTGGTAGTCTCAATCTCGTCGTGGCGTACGGCCCGATCCCACCCTGGTAGTCTCAATCTCGCCGTGGCGTACGGCCCGATCCCACCCTGGTAGTCTCAATCTCGCCGTGGCGTACGGCCCGATCCCACCCTGGTAGTCTCAATCTCTCTGTGGCGTACGGACCGATCCCACCCTTGTAGTTTCAATCTCGCCGTGGCGTACGGCCCGATCCCATAATATAATCAATCATCACTCTGTCGTGGCGTA
>ML288704.1:26636-53658 GCA_005239495.1 Nicotiana undulata
CCCTTAGAATCAACATGCTTATGAAATATCATTCCCCCTTTCTATAGTATGGCTCAATGTAACTTTGTTCCCTTGTATGCTTAACTAGTTTAGTATGAACCTGTCTTTGGCAAGGCAACTTGTACCCTAAGTTCTGTGTTAACTCTGAAGCTCATGATGTGCCTTAAGCCTCTTAGTATATTGTTGATTCTGTACTTAAGTGCTCCTGTATCTATGTATTTACCTATGTGTTCTACCTGTCCCCAATTCCCCATTACCCATGTGTGAAGGCTGGTGGTGCTAGGCCTGTCTTGTTTCTTTGTTCTATGTGTGATGCTGGACATGTTTTAGTTTTGAGTTTGGTCTGTTGTTTGTTGATTACCCCACTTGTTTGAAACTGTCCCATTGAATAACTCCTCTGTTGTTTTACAAAACTACTTCAAGCAAGTCTCTTTTCAAACTGTTTTCCTACTTGAACCTTTTCAAAACCATGTCAAGCACTCTCACTATACTCTTAGACCTTTAAGTTCTGCCCCTCTAATGTGTGACTACTTAGGGATCCCTATGAGATCCCTCTTAACTCTGATACATTAGAGTTGGCTCTTCCATAGTGCACTTACTCAAGTATGGTTGTGAAATCAAGGTGCGAGCACTACCCGGGATCCTTTGAGGTCCTTAGGGAACTCTGACACACCCGGATATTAAGAAAGGCTATGAAACCATATGGCATTGGAAACTCTGGAAATCTGGGCCTATTTGCAGGCTCCCTATAGTGTAACTTCTTATTTTCCATATCTACTTATGTAATTCATTCAATACTGGTTTGTAATAATTTATTGTAAACGAATACTGGGGATGGATAGTGAAAATGGGAGGGTAGCTATACATGTTATCTACATCAAGGGTAGAAACCATGCTTTTAGGTTTACATTTTTTGTATGCGCACTAGAAATCCATGTCTAGGATCAATATGTATCATGCATTAGATATCATGCTCCTAAGTTTTATGTCTACTGTTTTCAGCATCTCATTTTGGCACTATTATTATCACTTAGAAATCCTGTCTCTAGGATAAATGGAAATCATTAATATAAACTGTCACTTTCCACATCTTTAAAAATCATGTCTAACAATGTTGTAACCTTTGTGCACTCAGAAATCATGCTTTGGGAACTTTGCATTGTGCATCTAGAAATCCTGCTTTAGGGCTTTCCATATCCTGAAATCATGTGTGCACTTAGAAATCCTGCTTAGGGAATTTTGCATTCTGCATTCTGTATGTACACATTAGATACCATGTTTTTTAGGACTTTGTACTCGCTCAGTCACACCTACTTAAACTACTGATGCATGAAAAAGGATACAAAACAGTCTCACCCGATTTCTTTTTAAAAACAATTGGCAATAACCCTGTATTTTGTAACACCTAGAACAACATGTTTAGGTAATCCAATTTATAACAGTTTTTCTTTAATAATTCTGGTAACAATTGTGCACTATCCCGCGCCTAGGCAAGCCTTAGGTAACCGATTCTTATAAAACTGAGAACTGCCTCTTTGTGTTTACTGCTTAATGCTTAACAGGCTTAAAAATCAGTAGGCAAACTAATTAGGCCCTGCTTCTAAGTTTTATAAAAAAATAAAATGTCATATCTTCTATGCTTTACCATTCACCTAAACATCATGTATTAGGATCCTGCTAATAAGACTGTTTCCCCTTTGTTTGTGTTTGAGTCGTGCTGTTTACATGCATTAACTGCGGAGGTAAACCTGAGCCTCTTATTTGCTCCTTCCTATTTTATTTTCTGAAGTCCTATGTGTTCTTGCTTGTCGCCTTAGTATTTTCTCCTTTAAACCTTAGGGGTCCGTTTAGAACTGCCTATAGGTAGAGGTCCTAAATTCCTCCGGGACCACTAAGAAGGGACGGGTAACAGCACGCAATAGTGGTCGTTAAATAACACTCGCTTAATAACTGCTAAGGGTTGGGAAAGGGTAGACATGGATATGATGACCGGTGCGCTAATGCCACGTGTAGCCCCTCTTCTCTTGGTTATCAGAAACTCGAGTACTTCTTAAAATAGCTTTGGCAGAGAATCTAATTCTTTGGTTAAACATCAAGCTTTGACAAATTCGACATAGAGAAAACTATCAGAAGATAAATAATTAGAAATCATTAGGAAAGTAGTGTAATGAATCTTAAAAATTGACATAATATCAAATTTGTGATCTATATACACTAAAGTGATAATTCCATAGAAAAGAATATTACTTTTTTCTTCAAATTATTAATATATCTTTGATGTTAACTAGAACAAAAATGTCTTCTAACTTAACACAATTTCAAATGTCGAACAACATAAAACAAGTATTTTTCTGTCAATTAATTCTACTAACATGAAAAATAGAAACTTTCACATAACACTCATGCAAATAACTTAAAATAAAGAAACATAGAATTCTTTATTTTTATACATATCTAGAGATGTGAGAAATTATGAAATTGCATATTCAAGACACTAATCATGAAATCAAAATATACAACGAAGAAAATAAAATAAACAAATATACCTGAGCAACAAAAAGAGCTCAACTTCGTGTTGATAACATATTAAGAAATGTATCTCAAAGGAACAATATAAAATAAGAAGATAAGTAGAATAAGAAAAGAAGAGATAACTTTCTTATTTCATTAAGTGTTCAAGTGTATCCCATATCACATTTCATGCCTCTATTATACTATAACATTGTAGGTTATAAAAAGATTGTCTTAAACATACATTAACCTTTGAGATCATGGGGAAGATCATGGGGAGATGTTATGGAGGTGTGAGAGTTACACTCGTAAAAGTAATAAGTAGTGAGAGGTTATTTACTATCATGGGTGAAAGTAGTGGGAGTAGTGGACATCCACATTTACTAAAGATTTTATAACATGAAGGCCAAACTTATAGCCTGTTTGGCCAAGCTTTTCTTTTTGGGCCAAAAGTATTTTTTTTTGGCCAAAAGCACTTTTGGCCAAAAATTGAGGTGTTTGGCCAAGCTTTTGGAAGGAAAAAAAAGTGCTTTTGGGGAGAAGCAGAAGCAGTTTTGGNACTCAAAAGTGCTTCTCAGAAAAGTGCTTTTGGAGAGAAGCTACTTTTTTCTGCTTCTCCAAAACTGCTTCTGCTTCTCCCCAAAAGCACTTTTTTTTCCTTCCAAAAGCTTGGCCAAACACTAATTACTACTCAAAAGTGCTTTTCAAATTAATTAGCCAAACACAAACTGTTTCTCAGCAAAAGCACTTTTTTAAAGTACTTTTGAGAAAAGCACTTCTCAAAATAAGCTGATTTTAAAAGCTTGGCCAAACGGGCTATTATTAAAGTCCTATTTATCTAAAAGTCTTTGGACCAACGGCAAACAGGGCTTTGATGATTCACCAAATAAATCAACGTGGCAAGTCTCCATTGGTAAAGATAGTGAAATAATACGCAGCTGAAATAAAGACCAAACTCAGAAAAACAATAAAAAAGAGTAAACTCTGATCTTCAAAGAACGAGAGAAGCGAAAAAAGGAAAATAGAGAAAAGCTTCAATTCAATGGCGGAAGAACATGAAAATCACACCTCAACCTCTCAGCAACAATCTTCTTCTTCTTCTTCTTCTGCTTCCTCCTATCAAAAATCTCCACAAGAACCCCTTAACAAACAAACCCAGGTACCCATTTTTTTCTAATTAAAGATTGATTTTTTATTTTATTGTTTTTGGTGAATTCACGAATTGACTTTTGGTGGAAAATATTTTGTTGGGTGTGTTTGGTTTCAATTTTCTTGAATGTTTTTGTGCTGATTTACCCTTTTTAATATTATTTTATATTTTTGAATTAGATGGGTTAAATTGTGATGAGTGTGGAGCAATATTTTATTTTTTTGGTGGGAGATTATTCTAGGGTATGTTAAAATTGAGTTGATTTGGCTTAAAGAGTCCTTGTATACCATATGTATCTACGATCCAAAAAGTCAATAAAAATTTGGCTTTGATTGTAGAATCTAAATTATCCATTTGAGTTGATGGAGGTTTAGATTTTTGGCATTTTTTTAGCCTGTGAATTTCGTGAATTTGTTCTGCTTTAATTTTGTAGCTGATTTAAAGATTTTGATATGGGCCAAACGAGTAAGCAGGAAAGATGTATGCTATTTGAAGGTAAAAGCCTTAAGCTTTTGGGTAGCCTTGGTAATCATAATTATCAGAGATTCCTGGCTTATATTTCGTACTTTTTGGGTGGGGTCGGCAGTTACAGTAAAATCTCATGACTGAACCCTCTTCAAGAGCCAATAGCGGCGCTTTCCCACTTTGCTCCCTGAATGACTTGAAATCCAAACTTCTAGGTTGAAAGTGGAGCACCTGTGGGCCACAGGAACAACCTCACTTGTCATTTTCCGGGCTTGAATATGTGGAGTTCTGTATTTTTCAAGTGTGGAACGTTAATCTCTCTTGTACACATCCCTCACGCACCTGCCTTTGAGTGTTCCGCTGTACACAAACCTTACACAGTGGAAGTGAGCTATAGTGAAGAGAAGTACAGTGTCTTGGAAGTTACTTGTCTTGAATAAACATAATGAAGCTCTCGATTTAATTGCTTTTGATGTCATTATCAAGCATCCAATATCTCTATTTGTAAAAACATCAATTGCGGGACGAATGTTGGTATGAGTCAATGTCGTGTTCGTGTTTACACTTATCGGAGAATGTTATTCGTAGATCTACATGGACTTGCTAAACATGTGCTGAATCACTAGACAAACTCCGTTCTACTTGATGTGATGCACTTTGATGCGGCATGGGGTTCAAGAAAGAGACAAAGATTTTTAAAACTTGTGGTCTAAAACAAACCATAGTATTTGTGTCACTATAATCATCTCATTAAGGGTAAAATGGAAAGTTTAAAGTTAATTTTTTATCATTCTTTTATGGGAAAAACTAAATAAGGAAGTGCTTCACATAAATTGGGATAGAGGGAGTATAATCCTATGGTTTTGGGAGGCTAAATTGTAGATTGAAATGTATATTTTTTGAAAATGTCTATCTAATGTTCAGTCTTTTTTGGTTTTCTTAAGGTTTAATCGGCAAATAGATACTCGTACTTCCACAGAATTCTGTTGCTGACCCCAACACTAAATTGCTGATTAAATGTAGATTTTGTTTCTGACCCCCAACACTAAATTGCAGATTAAATGTGGATTTTTTGAATTGTCTATCTAATGTTGAGCCTTTCTTAGTTTTCCTAAGATTTAAAGCATATAGATCCTCATAGTTGCACGGACTTTTTTCCTGGCCCCTCAGCTGCACGAGTTTTCATCCAGACACTTGAACATATTCAAACCTGTGTTTAAAGCACCTCCGACCATCCATGTTCCTCACTCACTTGCTTGACGTGGATGACACATCATATCCACGTTATTTCAGTTCATCAACTAAAAAATGTTTTTATTCTCTCTTTCTTCCTTTAAATAAACTTTATTAATGTAATTTTTGTACGGAAAAACTATTGGAGGTGGCTAAAAGGGGATTTTACAGAAGCTTGCCGAAGTGGCCAATTCATCCCGTAAGATTTCGCTGGAGACAATCACCATTACACCTAGACTCTTCACCCATTAAATCTCTCTCCCATCTCCTTCCCTGTAATGCCGCCCCCTTCCCTGAAAAATAACTCAGGCAGTTCCCTCTAACCTTCTCCATTGCCACGGTATAGACCCATTAGACCCACCAACTTATATCCGCCATCCTCACGGCCAAAGACTGCCCTTCCTCCGGTTTTTTGAGCCATTCTTCCTCACCAAGAGGAAACACCAGCAATACCTCCCTCAATTCGATTCTCTCACGTCCAGCAATGCCAAAGAAAGTGGGGTTGGAAGAGGAACCAGAAAGGGGAGGGAAAAGGACTCAAACCACATTCACTTCTTTAGTTTCAACTTGTGATCATCTGGAAGAACATTACTGTCGGCTTTTTCATGGATCGAGAGATCTAGGAGATTCCTTTGAATGGACCTCTCTATTATGCAAATCCATGGTTTCATATGCCACGCAATTATTATGGTTAGGAAGGTGCAAGCACAAGAGTGACTGCCATTTAGATTTTTCATTAGTGTTTCCAGTGTTAGAGATCAGACAACTGGACTAAATTGGTCACGGAAACTGGAAGTTTTTGATAATGAGAAGGGAGAACACTCTTTGAAGTTCAAGAAATCCATTTTGATGACTATTTCTACTTCCAGATCGGATGACTATTTTGAAGTTCAGACAACTGAATCTGTTGGCAAAAGGGATGAGGAAGAGACGTAGGAGGTGACGCAGCAGAGAGATTACGTAGTAGTGGTGAAGGAATTTTTAGGGAATGGGCTTGTGTGCATGTGGAGGGAGGGTGTGGAGAAAAAGAAAGGGGGAGGGGGTTGCAAGAAAAAAGAAGAGAATGGGGTGGGGAAGGAGAGGGAGGAGAAATTGAGTTTAAGAATAAAGTTTTACTTAATTTTTTTAGTTTTCTTTTCATTATTTTTAGTTTTATCTTTTTTAAAATCAAAATCACTACCATTGCACTCTCTTCATATGCTTGTATTTCAAACATTTCTTCCAACTCAGCCAAATCGATGCCACATAAGCTTGGTCAATGCTCAAAGGTGTTTAAAACAAAATTTTTGATCAAGTTGAAGTGTCTGGTTGAGAACTCATGAAGCTGAGGGGTCGGCAACAGAATTTCGTGCAAGTACGAGTTTCTGTTTGCCTATTAAGTCATTTCTATGTATTGATGCAATGATGACTTTTTATGCTTCACATACAAGGATGGGATCGCATTTGGAATATGCTTCTTTTTTGTGTTTGCACCCTTTATTATAGCCATGGTGTAGTAGGCACCCTCCACTTCCTACCAAGAGGTTGTGAGTTCGAGTCACCCAAAGAGCAAGGTGGGGAGTTTTTGGAGGGAAGGATGCCGAAGGTCTATTGGAAACAGCCTCTCTACCCTAGGGTAGGGGTAGGGTCTGCGTACATACTACCCTTCCCCGACCCCACTTGTGGGATTATATTGGGTTGTTGTTGTTGTTATTGTAGTAGGCAATCAGAGATTGGTTATCAGTTACATTTGGATACAATGATGATAAAATTTGCGATATTACTTTAACCGAAGAAAAATAAAACTGATGATATTTTTGCAACATTGCACATTGAGGGGAAGGAAATTTCAGAACAGCCTGATACTGATTGGGATTTAAGAACCAAGAAATAGCTCATTCAGCACTGCACATCCTGCTTAACTCACGTATTGTTTATTTTTGTTTTGACTTCTGCTTTTAGATATGTTTAATCATATTAAGTAAGATAAGAATTAGATAACTTTACCCAAATTGCTTGTAGCATTTTACATTTTGGTTTAAAACATGAGTATCCTATAAACTTGGTTCCCCAATTTATCAAATTGAAAGAAGTTCTCCTTATCCAACTTGTTTTTTCCCACGGGTATTTTGGAAAAGACTAGAAAATATAAAACCTTTCATAAGTGACATGGCTTAAATCCGCCAGGAGAGGAACTCCTTATCCAACTTGTGGACCATAAGAATCTCTTCTTTAGAGTAAGATTTGTCATTTAATCCCGCCTTCTCATTATCTGGTTATTGTCTGGCATGTATCAGAAGCCTTGGCGTAACTGGTAAAGTTGCTGCCATGTGACCAGGTCACGGATTCGAGTCGTGAAAACAGCTTCTTGCGAAAATGCAAGGTAAGACTGCGTACGATAGACCCTTGTACTCCGGCCCCTTCTCCGAACCCCGCGCAGAGCGGGAGCCTATCGGGCTACCCTTTTGTCTGGCATGTAGCAATCAAGATTAATGGGGTGGTAATTTGGAAGAATAACTAGGAAAGATGCTTCTCCGTTTTGAACTTGATTGCACCTCTTACGACAATCCCTGAATTTGGCAGGATTATAAATCTTTGTCCATGTCTAACAGTACCGCCATGTAATTGTCTTTATTAGGCCCTTTAATGTCAGAGTTCAGCCTTTTGGTGGGCAAATGCCTTTACAACTTTGAGAGTCGAGACATTTTGCGACCACATACTTTTTCCTTTTCCTTGGATTTATTTATTTCTTGGCTTCTTATGAAAGAAAATCCTTGCTTGCATTTGAGAAGTTATTCGCTAATTATTTTATCTGTTTTTGTAGCTCCCATCATTTCATGATTCACCCTTATTAAATTATCAGATGCTCCAATCCATGTATCCTAGACAGCTTCCTGGAGCTTTCAATACACAGCCAATCCAGGAGGAGTTGAACCGTGGACCAGGCCTTTATGCTGTACCTGTTGTCCCTTTTATGGGACAATATGGAGGGTTTCCACCCAACACTCTAATCCCATTTACTTACACTGTACCTAGGTAAGTGTCCCTGGG
The DNA here is from genome assembly GCA_005239495.1 of Nicotiana undulata. NCBI lineage: Eukaryota > Viridiplantae > Streptophyta > Magnoliopsida > Solanales > Solanaceae > Nicotiana > Nicotiana undulata. Next base: position 35,026 of record ML288704.1, read on the forward strand.
ACTTCAGATCTAGCTTCTTCTGTTGTATAAGTTGTTTCGTCTTAGAGGAATTAAACTGTCTAGTCTTAGAGGACCTTTAGGTTTCCTTATTTTCCATTGTTTCATTGAATTAATGGCATCATATTCAGTTAGATTAATGTATCTGCCTAGTATAACGCAGGTTCTATTATTGATGTAGCAAGAATTGCTGATTTCTTCACAGTATTTAACATGCTTTTAATCAAAGCTAAAGTTCTCTGTTCAGGTGTAACAACATGTCATGTTTTTACAAGATTCTCGTTCTCTATTCAGGAGTAACAACATGTTAGGCTTTCGCAAAATTCCCTTCTGCATCAGTAAAAGTGTGTTTTAACCATTTTGGTCCATCTCATGAATAAGTGTCATTGCACAGGAAGATTAACACTTCTGGTTACACAACGGAAGTGTGGTAACTGAAGTTGCCGAAGCTAGATTACACTCTCAATCGGAAATTAATAATAAAAAGAATGATAATAATGACAAGAAGGGATGAAGCTTATCTGTCACAGTCAATTTAAGTCAGAATGAGGATAATGTAGTACTTTGTGGTAAACCCCTATAAAGGATGTGCATTTGTTATGAGCTCTGTGTCCGCGCAATATACTGAAAAGATACCGACACCTTCCAAGATTTTCTTTACACTAGAAATGTTCGACACCCCTTTGGCTTGTGAATTTATTGAGAAATTGAAGTCCAAAGTTGCATATATGAATTCTCACTAACCATGTTGTTCCACATAAGCTCATCTCATATAATTCTCTTAAATTCTGAAAAGTTATATTAGATAGCCTTAGTAGGCAAGCAATCTTGGGATCTAGTTAACTTTTTGGATCATATGTCGTGGGGAGGGATAGTGAATCTGATTTATTTATTTGAGTCGAAGAACTTTATTTTTTTAATGGTGATATATATGGCATTATATCATCATTGAGTAGTACTAGGATGGGTGACCTCTTGGGAAGTCCTCATGTTGCATCCCTATTTGCTCACCCGTGGAAATATACTTGGATTTATTGTTGTTGTGGGAATACACTGGGCTTATTGTTGTTGTGGTAAGGTTAAACTACAGAATCAATCGCACACTGATAGGGAGCCTAATATGGAAACGTACTGTGCTGGACAGAATTTATATAACTCTAGTGCCTTTTCCTGTACACACTTAGCACCTTTTTGGGTGCTGATTATTAATAATACTAATTTTTATTTTACCTGATCAAACAAATAAAAAGATATTACTATGCTAGTTTCTTTTTCCTTCACCCTTCAGTGTTTCATGTCTCTGAGTTGTATCTGATAATGGTTTACATCATTACATGTGATGCTTGAAATCATACAGTGGTTTGTTACCATTGTTGTAAATATCTATCTCCTTAAATGCCATTAGCCTCGAATACTAAGGATGAAACAGAGTGCATGTGGCAATAGTTATATATCCAATTAATGACATGTCATGTTATTAATATCTTTGTTCCCTTCATTTGCATCTCTAGTCTGACAAAACATGAAGCCCTGTTGTTGAGTGCTCAAACGGGAAGTATTGGAACTTGTGATCTTAAGTTTCTTAAGAAGGTTACTTCCGTATAAAATCCTACTCCTTTCTAAAAGAAAAAAGCATGGTTGCTCTTGACAGTGGACCTAGTACTCCAGAAAATGGGACAGTAGGTGAGGAGCAAGGTCATATGGGACAGCAGCAGCAGCAGCCTCTGCAGCAACAGCCTGGACCACAACGACAAATAGTTGTCAGAAGATTTCAAATTGCGTTTCAGCTAGATATTTTGCTTATTTTGAAGCTAGCTGCGGTGATATTTTTGTTCAATCAAGATGGATCGAGACAGAGGCTTGTTCTGCTTGTGTTCTTAGCTTCGCTTGTCTACCTGTAAGTATTCGTCGGTTATGATCACTTTTTTAATATCCTTCTCATTTATTATTTTATTATGAATAAACTATTTGGTCTTAGAAACCTGTTGTGACTGTCGAGTTTTTAGGATGTGTCAAGTGCTGCAAACTGTAGAGAATATTGAGCAACCAATTTTGGGATAAAATTACGACATATATATACTGTTAACATAACCTTTATGAATTAGAATGTGGATATCCTAAAAGATAACAATAAAGCTGGTCCTTTTTCAGCTGGTTGGCCTTATATTGGTTTTCTATTTGTATCGTTTTCCTAAATAGCATTCAGATCTTCACTTGCTTTTATAATTTATCATAATCCTTAGTTTCCTTTCTTGGGCATAGCCTTTGATGCTTTTGTGTCCTTCCGTTCTCTCTTAATGCCGTTGTGGATTGCTAGAGTGCATTGCTCATTGTCTTGAAGGTGAATCCTCTAGCTTTTCTCCCGATCATTATGCTGGTTTACTGTTCTCATTGGATATGTCTGAACCACAAGTAACCAACTCGTATAAGTGTCTTTAGTGCTATAATGCCTCCACAGTTTTGTATTTATAGTTGTTTCTTTTAAAGATAAAATAATATTATGTTATGTATTGTAGTTGAATGAACAATGAAAGAGGGAAGACTTACTGTCATGTTCGTCGAAATACATGTAATTTATTTAATTTGTCATCGAGTCAAACCAATATCTCCTGTTGGTGATTGTAGATATCAAACTGGAGCTCTGGCACCTTTGGTACGATGGCTTTCACAAGGAATGCAGAGGGCAGCTGCACCTCCCCAGCCACCTAGGCCGGCTGTCAGGGCAGATAATCTTCCAGCTGCCGGAAGGCAAGGAGATGCGAATGTTGCAGCTGGAGGTACGTCCGTTCAATTCATGTACGATGAATAGATAAATGCATCTTAGGTGGTGAACATGGGAGTGTGTGCTTTTTGTAATGCCCAGCACCATATTGTTGCATCACCATTTACATTAATAAAACTTACGCCCCAGAAGAAAGATAACACATTGCAGGCTGGGGTACTGATAAATAGATAGCTGATGGCAATTTCGACGCTTGGTTCTTTCTTTGTGTGTTGGTTTCAAAATTTTAATCCCTCTTTACAAAATTCTTGCATCAATTTACAAAGTTAACTGAAAGTTGTTTTCATGTTAGTCTTAAATGTCACCTCGGAACGGCGCCCTTTCATGGATTGCTTCTAAGCATAAGATTTAACTCTTTATCATTTTGTTCTGGCAGAGGGACAAGTTGGAGGCGAGAATGAGAATGAACAAGGTAACGGCATAAATAGGGTAGCCGAGAACGAGCATGCAGCGGAAGCTGGCGCTGCTGATGGTGGCAATCGCTGGTGGGGTATTGCGAAGGAGATCCAAATGATTGTCTTTGGGTTCATCACTTCCCTTCTTCCAGGTTTTCACAACATTGATTAGACTGTACAGATCAAATAGCAAACAGAGGGATAAAGAGAACTTTCCTTGTTTCCAAAGTTCACAATGGCCAGTTAGTTACTACTGCTCCATGTGTTTGAGAGGACATCAAATGTATTACGTAGTAGATTTTTTCTCTTCATTTTGCTTTTAATTTGATTGGCAAGGCTTTGTGTTTAAATTAATGGAAATGGTTGTTTAGTTCTTCCCCTCTTATATATTTTATTGTTTGAGAGAGAATTCTAATTGTGATGATTAAAGACATGCGAAAGTCATTTTCAGCATGAGAGAATACCTTTCTTTTTATCATGACTCATAAGAATAGTGAGCTGGAGATTATATTTTAATTGGTTTGAGGATTACGACAAACATTTTACAGAATCTTTGAGTTACGTCAATAAAGAAATTATACTCTAATTCTTGCGATTATAATTATATGATGATTAGTTCTAATACTATTTGCGGCTCCTACATGAAAAAGGATTTAATTACTTAAAAGTGGGTGAAGAAAGCCTACTATATATTATAGTAGTAGCTTATATATTGTCAGCTCTTTTGATTCCTCAAGGATTCACTGGTTTTATTAATTGGTTTCTCATACTTTTTTAAAATAGAGAAAATCTCACTTTATACCCATTAATTTTAAATTATTTATCCTTTAATGTTGAGACCTAAATTATTTACTTCTCTTATCCAGGCGGCCCAAACTATTTACCCGCACCTTGCATTTCACACTACGCTATTTCACCTATTTCACCCAAACTCATTTAATGCCTCAGTTAGCGCTATTTCACCCAGCTATTTCTTTCATTTCAAAAATCCCATAGCAAACCATGAGAAATCATATTTCACGCAACAGTTACAGATTTGATTTGTGATTTTTTCTTCAGATTTTGTTTCTATCAATATTATTGTACATGAGTTCAACCCCAAAATCCTCTTTCTATATTAGTTTTTTTGTTTGTGTTTATTCGTATTTCTGAACCAATGTGTTGTTAAAGTTATATATTAAGTTTCCCAACTCTAATTTTTGTGTGTTTATGAAGATCCACCATTGATGAGCTTGAAGCTCTTGTATTTAAAATTTTATTTTGAAGATTTATTGTTTGATTCGATGTGAGTGCTATAAAATTTTGATTATAGTACCTTCAAGTAAGCTTCCCGAATCTGAACTTTTATGTATATTTGAATATTCACCATTGTTGGGCTTGAAGCTCTTATATTTAAAAATTTTATTTTGAAGATTTCTTGTTTGATTCAGGTGAGTGCTATTAAATATTGCTTATAGTACCTTCTGGAAGTTCATACTGAAATTTGATAGCATTTGGTGCTGATTGAGATCGAAATTTTCAGCTGAAAATCAAAGAAGAACACAACTACCAAATAGTATACCGCTACGGTATACAATATGCTGTAGGAGTATATAGTTATACTGCAACAGTATACTATTATAGTTTACAATATACTGCAACGATATGTTGTAATAATAGAAGAAGAACACAGTTACCTAACAATATACCGCTACAATATACAATATACTATAGGAGTATATAGTTATACTACAACAATATACTATTATAGTATACAATATATTGTTATAGTATATTGTAATAATGTGCAATATACTGTAACAATATGCTGTAATAGTATACAATATACCATAATAGTATACTTATTACCCGTAAATTCACTTGCCTTTTTCCTTTTAATTTGCTTTAAGTTTTTACCCAGCGTGAGGGGCAAATTGAATGCAAAAAAAAAAAAAAAACAATATTATAGTATGCTATATAATGTAACGGTATACTCTTAATTAGATCCTTTTAGAATTTTTGAAATTTTTATTGACAACTGATATTATTTCAGTTTAATAATTGAATTAAAAAAGAAAATTTTAACTCTTTACGTACAATTGTATACCCTGTTGGTGTAGCTATATACTATATGGTATCATATATTAGTTAATATTTTTTGGTTGTATTAACTACATTTAATTGGTACACAATTTGATTTTGCTTTAGTAATAGTATAAAAAATAGTGAAAACAGTAAATGAAATTAGATTATAAAGAGAAAAAGAATATAAGAAAAGAAGTTAAATGAAATTAGAAAAAGAAAAAAATAAGAAGAAAACGAGATAAAAACAAAGGAGAAAAGAAAGAAAAAAAGAAAAAAGAAAAGAAAAGTAGCATAGAAATAAAAAGAATTGGAGAATAAAGAAAAAATTCCCCACAAAAACTACTATGGGTAGGAAATGTAATTAGTTTGATGAGTAGAAAAACAAATTGGTAGACAAGGATAAATATTTTTGTTTTAGTGGGTAACTATGTCATTCCCCCTTTAAATAAACTAAAACTTGGTGTAAGCCCTTTTAATACACTTTCTCATCAGTCTTGGGTGGCGGCTCTCAAAATAATAGCCAAATATATATATGTATGTATGTTTTATAAATATATATATATGTTTTGTAAATATATTCATTTTGTATGTTATATACAAAAATTATATAGATTTTATACACTTTTCGATTATCGAATATAAATAATTTCTGATACGGGCTAAAAATGATAATACCCTCAAAGTCTTTGTTTACCAAAGCCTTCTATTATCGTTTTTATGATGTCAACTCCTCTTATTTCCTCAACGATCCACAGAGTTTGTTCCTGGAAGATGACCTTGAATTCAAAGAACAATTTAGGTTCTAATGGTTTTTTCACTGTAGGGTAAATGCATTCTAAGGTAACAGATTAAGAACTTGGTACTATTGTCACGATCCAAATTCCTACTCAGGTCGTGATGGCACCCAACACCGAAGTCAGGCAAGCCAACACTAGTTACTAACGAAATTACTTAAACAAATGAGATGTTCGAATACTTATCCAGGTTTAATTTAAGTAGTCCTTAAATGAAAGTGAGGAAGTGAGGCAATGTAGTTTAAAGTAACTCAAAATCGTTTGCCAGCATAAAACAGAGTAGTATAATACTAGTGAATCAACTACGTGTGCCAAGACCTAGTGTCACAAGTCCATAGGCGACTAGTGGAATATACAAATAGACAAAATGAATGTACAACTTTCTGAAAGGGGAGTAGACAAAAATATCCCAAAAATAATAGAAACTCCACAGTGCCGCTGCAGAACGCCAGGAAGAGCAGCTCACCGTGTAGTCAAATCCCGGTAGTACTCTCAGCGACGAACACCCGAATGGTGACCAGGTGCAACAACCTCAGAACCTGTACAATTAAGTACAGAAGTGTAGCATGAGTACATATAAACAAATATGTACCCAGTGAGTATCCCGTCTAAACTCGAAGAAGTAGTGACGAGAGGTAGACGTGTTACTCACTAGGGTCGTCATCAATAATATGATTTAATGAATCTAAACAGTAATAACATTTATGGAAAGCAAGTAGACATGAAGCATCAGTATATAAAGATAACGATCTCCCTGCAAGGGCCAAGTAACAATATTTAACAAAAATCACAAGTTTCTTTCTCACAAAACGATTTAATTGGTAAGAATAAGACTCTTAATCAAGCACATAACATATAATATGCCGAGGCGTACGGCCGAAGCGACGCAGAAATATAAATGTGCACTGCCGAGGGTCGAGCGGCACGAACCATAGATGCATCTATTACCCCGCTCGCGAATCGATCATGCGACGCGGTTGACATAAATATAAGGCTACCCCACTCACGAATTATACATGCGACACGGGTGCTCGTAGACATACATAGAATTATCAGGAAATTCGGGGATTTATCATGGATTATTCTTAAATTCAGGGATTTAAACACTCAAACTTACACATAGATTCCGAAATTCTCATGTTAATTTCAAGGGTAATAAGAAACAAGAAACACAAGTAAGGATACAGGTAAGGCACGTAGAGGCATGCTTGTGAAGTCCTAAATTCTACCCGACACAACAGAGTAGTAGCTACGCACGGGCTCTCGTCACTTTGCGCGTGCGTATCCCCAGAAAATAAGGACAAACTAAATCGTTTACATTTACCTATGGGGACAATTCCCTCTTACAAGGTTGGAAAGGAGACTCACCTCGCGTACAATCAACTTCCCGGTCAAGAAAGCGCTCGAAACTCCAAATCTTACACCCGAGGACTTGAAACTAGTCAAATGATATATAAATACGTCAATGCATGCTCAAGGTATGGAAATTCTCCTAATTATTTAGTAAATTCACTATTCTTGAAGAAATTCTAAAATACACCCCCGGGCCCGCATGCTCGGTTTCCGAAAATTTTCGAAGATAACACTCACCCATAGCCTAAGGGTCGTTAATATATAATTTTTATATGATTTCATGGTAGAAAAAGTGGTGAAATTCCCTAAAGTTCATCAACCCTAGGTTTTCACTCTAACCCCTTCGATTTTCACTATTTAAATGTTAATCTACTTAAGTTTTGGTGTAAAACTCTAACATTTAAATAGAATTTACTTACCTCTTAGTAGCTAGGTGGTGGAGAGTTCTTCCCAAGTTATCAAGTATTCAATGGTGGTGAAAAATGGAAGAAATGAAGGAAATCCCGTGTTTAAGTGAAAGTGCACTGCCTGGCCTACAGGGGTTCCGCACCTGCGGTCTCGCGCCTGCGAGCTGGAGCTCGCACTTACGGAGTTGGACGGGAAAGACTGGGCCGCACCTGCGGAGTTGGAGATCGCACCTGCGGTTCCGCTCCTGCGGAATTAAATCCGCACCTGCGAGGCTGGGACCGCAGGAGCGGTCCCGCACCTGCGGCTGGGTAACCGCACCTGCGGTCACACCAGATCAGGTGCACCAGCTGCATTTTCAGCTGGTTTTTGGCCTCGTGTGGTGTTCGGGAGGCACCTGGGCCCACCCGATCACCCGTCCAATTATACCAACAAGTCCTAAATCATAATACAGACTCGCTCGAGCCTTCGGAACACCCGAAATAACGCTAAATCTCAAAATCACCCCTCAAAACCCCTAGAATCAAACTTAAGAATTTCTAAGTTGAATTCGGTTTCAATGCGCCGAACCGACCTATACTACTCGGAATGACACCAAATTTTGCAGGCAAGTCATGAATGACATAACGGAACTATTCCGGATCTCGAAATTCCGTTCGGACCTCGATAACATAAAATCACGTCCCAAACCAAATTTCAAACTTAAGGAAACTCTATTTCGCTATCTGGCGTCGAAACGCTCCCGCGTTATCCAAAACCCATTCCGGACATACGTACAAGTCCGAAACCATCATACGAAGCTACTGGAATCGTAGAAACTCGATTCCGAGGTCGTTTACTCAGAATGTTGACCGAAGTCAAACTTGGCTTTAAAAGCCAACCTTAAGGAACCAAGTGTTCCTATACTATTCCAAACACTTCCAAATCCCGAACCACCCGTCCCCGCAAGTCACAAATCACGATAAGCCGCTACGGGAAGTATTATTTGGGGAATCGGGGTCCGAATACGCAAAACGACCGGTCGGGTCGTCACAACTATAATTCCTCTGAAGTTCTCACTGATATTGTTTTATAAAAACTAGTATTAGTATCCGCGCGATGCGCGGACACAAATCATATTAAATTGTGGTGTAGGTTGTTTGAATCATGTGCAAATAATCTTAAAATATAAACCTCTCGGATAAAAATTATATAACATTAGATATTAATTATGAAGTAGGATATGAAATTATTGTTCAAATCTGGTAGTGCACAACTTATATTTTTATATATATATTTGTAGCAACCTAACCCCTTGATTTTAGCACGTGCATTTCGTTCCGCTGTCAATATTAAAGAATACTAAACATATCATGTTGTAATCTGTCTTGTTTGAGCACATTAGATCATTTATTTTAGCAAACTTCTGCTATCACTTTTTATCTAAAAGTTAAATATATCTTATTCATCGCATAATTTTTACGCAAATTCGTTTTCTTTATTTTTTTTCTTATAGTTATTGTACTATTTATTATCTAATATTTTTGTACTATCATATAAATTTTTATTAGCTTAATAATTAAATTAATGTCTTGCTTATTATTCTTTTAATAGTCTTTAATAAATATAAATATTTTATTCTTGAATTTTGGTAGATTTTTATGCTTGTATCTTTTTATTCAATTTTTTAATCATTTAAATTTATTGTAATATTTTAAATATTATTTAATTTTTTAATTTATTTATTTTTAATTAATTTAATGTATAAGTATCCTCATACTATCTCTATTTTTATATATTCTCTTCATATTTTATTTTAAATTATAAAATTGAATTAGGCTAAAATATTAATACATAAGTTATTTGATGATTATGTTCCAAATATATTGAGTTCTCTTATAATTATTTTTGATTTAGATGCAGTAAAAATTCTTTATTTTAGCTCTAAGATATAAATTTAATTTTAATTTTTACTAATAAAATTACCTATATTAGAAAGCTATTTTATATTCTTAAAATTTTATTTTAATCATAGAAAAATAATTTCTTAATTGTTTGAACATATTATATGTATATAGTAATATGTTTACCGTCATTTTATTATTTCTTTATGTAATATTTTCAAAAATAAAAAAATTATGAAATATAAAAAAAACCCATCTCAAATTCAAACAATTCTTATCATTCTATATTCTAAGTTGGACGTAGTTTCAAAAAATTATGCTATGCTTTCAAACTTAAACTAACTGCACTCAATCCAAACATTAATCATAGAAAAATATTTTCTTAGTTGTTTGCACACATTATATCTAAATGTTGAAGTAACATTTTCACTAAAAATTTATTTCTTATGTAAAGTTTCTTTCTTTTTTAGTTTATAAAAATTTAATTTTTAATTTTCATTAGTAAAATTACATATATTAAAAATTTATTTTGTATTTTAGGTTAAAAAAATTCATAAATAAGACTTCAATTTCGTGATAGTATCCATAATTTGAGCATTCTAATCATAGTTTTAACAACTTTCTAATTACAAATTCAATTAGCCTTTCCCATTCATTTCTAACAGTAAATTTTCAATAATTTAACATAATTTTGCTAATTTTAATCTAATATATAGTCTTATTACGTTTTATGTGGTTTTTCATTAACTTGTAACTTTTTGTAATATCAGTATAAACTACTATTCTGTAATATAATATAGATAAATATATAATTTTCTAATAATAAAATAAATATTTATTTTGTTTTAAAAATATTGCTCGAAAATTTTAAATTTTAATAATATTGTAAGTATTATATATTTAATTTATTTTATTTTCTAAACTTATGATTTATAAATATCCTCACATTATCTCTAATTTATTTCTATTATTCAATTTTGATTTTATCTAAAAGGTTTGAGTTGTGTGGACTTATCCATATTATGACTTTTCTTATCATAATATAAAAAAAAATTCATCTAAAATTTAAATAAGTTTTACACTTTTTCTCTATGATAAAAAAATTGATTTTTTTATGTTTCTCTCTATTTATTCTTTATTTTTTATATTATATTATTCATACCTAATATTATTACATTGTCATGTGGATTTTTATTACCTTGTTTAAATTTGGTATTTATTTCTACCACACTCATTCTAATATAATATAGATAAGAGTTTAAAAACTTTCTCAAATTCAAATAGGTTTTATTATTCTATTTTTTAAATTTTAAATGATAATTATATTATGCTTTCAAACTTAAAGTTAATGCACTCAATTCAAATATTAATCACAAAAAATATTTTCTTAATTGTTTGAACACATTATATCTGAATGTTGAAGTAATATTTACGTATAAAATGTTCGGTTGCCCGATTTAACAATAAATATGATATTATTATTCTTGTTATTAAAGTATTTTTACTGATTATTTATGTACCTTATATATAAGTTTAAACTTAATAAATCTTTAATATCTTAAGTAAATTTTAATTTTATTTTAACTTACTCCAAAGTTTAAATATTCATAAGTTATCTCAATCTACTTTTTTCTATTTTTTCCCTATTATAATTTTTAATTAATTTTTTACTTCCATATATTTATCTAATATAGAAAAAAATCTATGGGTGGATCAATATAAATATAGCTACAAATATATCTATAAAGATAAATTTAAATGTGGATATATAGATTAAATTTGTCTAAGATCATTTAGATTAAGTATAAGATTTATTAAACTGCTTTCATTAATTATATTTTCATTTTTAATTCAAATTTTTTATGTTGTCTTAAAATTGTCAAGTGACTTCATTTTAGCTTGCCACTTGAGGTAGCTATGCATATTCCACAAAATAGCAATATAATAATGTAGTAGGTTCAAATATCTTTTCTTTTAAATCTTTTCTTTGTAACTTATATTTATCATAGGAAATACGAGGGGAGACTTGGAAAAAATAAATAAAGGCTCAGATGTGCAATGTTGTCGTCTGTATTCAGACTCAGTGAAGACCCAAGTTTTCACAGCTATGCACACCATTTATCATCACAGCACTTTTGATGCACCAGCTGGTACTGGAACCCGGGTCTCTACCGTGACAGGGTACTATTCTACCAGTAGACTACTGGTGCTTGTCGCTTGCTACTTAAAATCTTGGAAATATTACCCTAATCTGCTTGTGTGTAAACGCAATTTAATAATCATTTCAATTATCATATACATCAGCAATAGTCTTATGGATATGGAAATTTGTGACATAATCAACTAACATTACTGATGGAGCATTCATCTTCTATCACATTAATTAGCTAGCTTTAAAATAAACTAACACTAGGTTAAGCCTTTTTTAATGTCATTGGCTTATTATTAACTCCAAAAAAACAGACGAGCATAAGATAGTTGATATTTTGAAGACTTTTCGGAGCTAATAAATATAGGAGAGTAGGAGAAAACAAACATGAAAGATAAGAAACTTATGCGATGAAATTGGAGTTGATTTTCATTCATAGAGCAAAAGTTTGTTTTATACACAAAGTACATAAAAATAGATGAAAGTACAAGAGGAGGGGTGAATTGTGGTCTATTTAAAAAATAGTCAACTAAGGATGATTTTAGTCGACTAGATTTCGTGCAGAATATAAATAGAAGTGTCACGACCCAAAATCTATTAAGGTCGTGATGGCGCCGGACACCACTGTCAGGCAAGCCAATCATCTAATAGTTGAGCTAAATTTCCTGTTTTAGCATTTTCGAAATCATTACCTTTCACTTTAACACGTAATAACTAAATAAAATCCATTAAGTAAAAATAACAGTCCAATATTCCATTTTAATAAAATACATCCCAAATACATCCCAGAACCCGGTGTAACAAGTACATGAGAAATTTCTAAGAATTTGTACAAATACTACCATGCCTGTCCGAAATACAAGTTGGACAAGGACTTTAAAATAAAATAAATACAATACATAGAGGAAGACTCTGCCTGCTGCAGGTCATCTCCGGGTGATGCAGCTTGTCTAAGTCTCCAAGTCAACCATATTGCTGTGAAAGTACTTGTGCAATAAAAATGCACAACAAGGGTAGCATGAGTACGAAAATAACGTGTACTCAGTAAGTATCCCGCCTAACCTCAGAGAGGTAGTGACGAGAGGTTGAATTAGACACTTTCTAGAAGTCAATTCAATAAAAATAAAAGGGGACACTGAGCATAAATATCACAGAAGATTTAACAGGTAATGATAGGATACAACAACTACTTCTCACATTTCTTTTCAACTTTAAAATCTTCGTCAAATCAGTTGCAAATTTCATAAATTCCAGGCCAGTAACCAGTTCAAAGATAACAAGAAGTATGCATTAAATATCATACGCAAACAATGCCGAGGGTCGAACGGACCGAACCAACAATAAATAAATGTGCACTGCCGAGGGTCGAACGGCCCGAACCATAGATGCATCTATTACCCTCGCTCGTGAACTAACCTGCGACTCGGGTCAAATATAAATAATAGAGTTACCCCGCTCGCGAACTAACCTGCGACTCGGGTACCCATATAGATACACGCATTCAAGTAATACCTCAGGAATTCACCAGAATATATACATAACCAAGGAAAAGGTAAATCCTCTCTTTAAGTGATTAAGACAATGAAGTTCAACCTACCTAAGTAGCCATTTCAAATTCAGTGATGTTAGACAGTCTTGTTTCATCATCAAGGTACAAGTACATCAAGTAGAGCATGCTAGTGGGTCCTAGGCTACCCGGACATATGCATAATAGTAGCTATGCACGGACTCTCATCACCTCGTGCGTACGCATCCCCCAAAATAGTAACACATATTTGAATAATTCACCTAGGGGGACAATTCTCCCTCACAAAGTTAGAAAGGAGACTTACCTCGCTCCGAAATTCCATAACCGGCTTCCAAGCCCTTCCGACGACTCCAATGGATGCACCACGCCCCAAAACTATCCAATTAACGACAAACCAATGAAAATATACTCTAATATTTGTTAACAATTCAGATTATATAAACTCCCATCTCCGCTCAAGGAATTGACCAAAATGCCCTCGGGCCCACGTGCCTGGATTTCAAAATTTCCCGAAGATAAACTCTACCCATAGTCTTACTAACTCAAATATATAATTTACTCTAATTGTCATGCTCAAATTCGTGGCAAAAATCCAAAATACCGAATTTCAGGTTTTCTTCAAAATTCCACATTTTCCACAAATTCTCATACTCAAATCCGTACCTAGACCATGCATTTAACTTAACAAGAGTTGGAATAACTTACCTTGTGATCCTTGACGAAAATCCCTCCTTGAAGCTCCCCACAATCGCTCATACCAAATGAAAATAAGAGAAGAAATGACAAAATTCCCGTTTTAAAACAATCTGCCCAGGCCTCATTTCCGCACCTACAGTCCATACCTCGCACCTGCGCTCCCGCAGGTGCGCCCAAGAGCCCGCACCTGCGGCTTCCTGCCAAACCATCCAAACTTCGCACCTGCGGAGCCAAAGCCGCACCTGCGGCTAAAGCCTCGCAAGTGCGGTCACACCAGATGACAACAACCTCAACACTTCTTCAAACTCCAAACTTGATCCGTTAACCACCCGGAATCCACTCGAGGCCCCCGGGACCCCGTCCAATTACACCAACATGTTCCAAAACATAGTGTGGACTTGCTCGAGGCCTCAAATCACATCAAACAAAAACAAAACAACGAATCGCTCTCCAATCCAATCTTCAAGAACTTAGGAATTTCAAACTTCCACATCCGATGCCGAAACCTATCAAATCACATTCGATTGACCCCAAATTTTTCACACTAGTCATATTCGACACTACAGACCTGCTCCAACTTTCAGAATTGCATTCCGACCCCGATATCAAAATTTCCACTTCCGGTCGGATTTCTCATGAACCTTCAAATTTCTATCTTTAGCCAAATGACCTTAAAATAACCTACGGACATCCGAATTCACTTCCGATCGCGCTCCCAACTCCAGAATCACCATACAAAGCTATTCCAATGCTCGGAATCCCAAACAGACATCTATAACACTGAAATGACTTGAAGCCCAAATTTATGAAATTCTTCTAAAATGCTATCTTTCGCAATATGCCTGAAACGCTCCCGGGTTATCCAAAGCCTGATCCGGACATATGCCCAAGTCCAAAATCATCATACGAACCTGTTGGAACCTTCAAATCGTGATTCAGAAGGTCGTTTACTCAAAATTCTAATCTTAGCTGATTCTTCCAACTTAAGGCTTACGAATTGAGAATTTTCTTCCTAAGTTGACTCCAAACTTCCTAAAATTCAGTTCCGACCACACCTACAAGTCATAATATCTGAAACAAAGCTGCTCATGACTGCAAATTGCTGAACGACGCGCTAGAGCTCATAAACGACCGGCCGGATCGTTACATTCTCCCCCACTTAAACTGACGTTCGTCCTCGAATGTGCCAAGATCTGCTCAGGAGTTATCTGAAATCACTGTTTAACACTTCGTGCACCTGCCCGTTCTACCACAACCCAGTTGAGCACATTAGCTTGACCAAATCTGAAGACATCCTTTTTTTTTACTTAGGCAAATGGGCCTTAGAACCAGGTTTTCAACATCCGAAATCCTCTGCCAGGCCTGTTTCTAATACATGAACACCATATCAATTACCACACGAGGTACCAGAACACGACTGCGTTCCTTTGCTAATTTAGTACCAAGCACCGCATAATTCACCCTCTAATCACAATGAAATTCCCTGAACCTTAATAGCCAAAATTCCATGAATATGATGCTCTCAGTGCATCTTCTGATATATATATACATCCTGCTATACTGCTGACGAACTACCACAACGGAAGAGATGCGTAGAAATTTCTAATCAATTGCAGAGTTGACCAAACATTGAATCCTTTCTCTTGACTCAGATCATCATCTCATTACGAACCAAATGATGGTAATTGTCCTGTAATATACTTCACATAATGTCACGACCCAAAATCCCACCTTTCAGGCCGTGACTGCGTCTAACGTTGAACCCGCTAGACAAGTCAACGTACACAACATTTGACATCTATAAACAACGTAACAGTATTTAAAGCCATTAACCTTCAAGCCTTTACTGGAATATCCCGAGTCACTTCAAAAGTTTTACAGTAGAAAGTAATAATAATTCAAAATGCATAATGAAACGATAAAGACAACAATATCGCAAAATCCCAAAATCGGGGTGTCACAATCTCACGGACTAGCTATAAGAATACTAAATACAAGTCTGAAAAGAAATGCAGTATTGTCTTTAGAACTGAAAGAGAAGTAAGACAATAGGACACAATAGCAGAGGAGCCTCCAGGGTCCACGAACGCCAGTGGTATACCTTGAAGGTCAATGTGGACTAAAGGTGACTCCCTCAGAGCGGTCCACGGGGTCCGGGAGCGGGATCTGCACAACATAAAGAAGTACAGTGTAGTATCAGTACAACCGACCCCATGTACTGAGTAAGTGCCGAGCCTAACCTCGGCCGAAGTAGTGACGAGGCTAGACTTGACAATAACGATAACCTGTCCTATTCTACAGCAGGTAACGAGGATAATACGAGACAAGAATAAGCAAACAAGTAAGGGATGCGGGGGAAGTAAAGGGGAAACAAGTGAAGTGAAGCAGTCTAATTGATAGACAGAAGTAAACAAAGGAGGCAATCTAACACAATAGCCCACGAAGCAAGTATAAATATAAGAAAAGTAAACAATGGCACGATATCACCCTTTGTGCTTTTACTCTCTTCCTCACAATGCAATGTAATCAAATATCATGGCACGACATCACCCTTCGTGCTTTACACTCTTCCTCACTATGCAATTAACAATGTATCATGGCACGACATTAACCTCCGTGCTTATAATCAATAAAAGTCATGGCACGGCATTTACCTTCGTGCTTATAATCAATATGAATCATGGCACGGCATCACCCTTCGTGCTTTACACTCTTCCTCACTATGCAATGTAATCAAATATTATGGCACGGCATCACCCTTCGTGCTTTACACTCTTCCTCACCAAACAATAACAGATAAAATGGCAAGGAGTACAACATAGTGGAAATAAGCAGTTCAAAACACCCGGCAAGGGGAAAGCATCAATTAGTAGCTCAAGAAATGCCCGACAAGGGTCTCAGCTAAAACCAATTACCTCAATCACGTACTCTACACTTGTATTTTCATTCGTATCAACACTCCTCAAACTCAACAACCAATACTTTCAATCAAGAATAAATTACCAAGTAAAGACAATCTCATAATATGCTAAACATGGAAGAAATACTGCAATTTCTATCAAAATAGACTCACGGGCATGCTTGACACACATTGCATAGGTACTCGTCACCTCACCTATGCAATGAACATGATAATCACTTAGCACATAGCAAATAATACCTATTCCCTCACCAAAGTTAGGCAAGACACTT
The DNA here is from genome assembly GCA_005239495.1 of Nicotiana undulata. Classification (NCBI taxonomy): domain Eukaryota; kingdom Viridiplantae; phylum Streptophyta; class Magnoliopsida; order Solanales; family Solanaceae; genus Nicotiana; species Nicotiana undulata. The sequence goes on from ML288704.1 coordinate 52,264, forward strand.
ACCTCGGTCCAAAGTATAGCAATCAACCCTCTAAGACCGTCTTTCCTTTTGAATTCAACTCCGGAACCACAATATCTAGGCATAATTGACTTAAGTATATCAATAATAACTCAATAACACCTTCCCATAGCCTAAATACTCAATTTCTAGCATTCTTCCAAAAATACCAAAATTTGACCCTGGGCCCACGTACACGTGGTCTAAACTCGAGGTTCAGACCAAACCCCGTTCACCCATTACCCCACGAGTTAAAATATATAATTTGTTTCAAGATCCGACCCCAAATTGCGGTTGAATCACCCAAGTTTCCCAAAAACCTAATTCTACCCAAAACCCCTAATTTCTACTTGATTTTATGATTTTTGGCCTAGATTTCTAATGATTATGAAAGGAAAGTGGAAGAAATAGAAGTTGAAATCACTTACCCAAAGGTTCATTGAAGGGTCCTAGCTTGGGGGTCGACAACGGAGGTTGGAGGAGAAGGAGAAGGCTGAAAATATCAAAATCTCGTATGGAGTGTTCTGTTTTGATTAAAGATATAGCTTGGCGATTTTGTTCATCGCGATCACAGAGCTGGAGTTGCGATCGCGGAGGGTTTGTTTCTAAAGCACTGCGATTGCGACTGGAATGATGCGATCGCAAAGAAGGACCTGGGATTCCCCCACACTGCGATCGCGNTTTCACCAGACACAAGAAACTGAAGAAAAACCAGATTTTTCTAACATTTTTACACCCCGTTAGCTACCCGAAACTCACCCGAGCCCTCGGGTCTCAAAACCAAAAACACTCACGTCTCCCAATACATCCTACGGACTTGTTCAAGCTTTTAAATCATCAAAATATCATCAAAAACACGGAATTAAACCTCAAAACTCTTAGAAATTTCTTAAACTTCATAAACTTCTAAATTTCCCATTTTTAATCCGAATCACGTCATTTCAAGTCCGTTTTACACCAAATTTCACAGATAAGTCACATAACATATAATAAACCTGTTCCGGGCTTCAAAACCATAATACGGGCCCGGTAACACGGTTTTCACATAATAATTTATTTTCAAAATCCTTTATTATTTTCAGAAAATAATTTTCTTTAAAAATTCATTTCTCGGGCTTGGGACCTCGAAATTCGCTTCCGGGCATACGCCAAAGTCCCATATTTTCCTACGGACCCTCCGGGACCGTCACATCACGGGTCCGGGCCTGTTTACAAAAAATGTTGACCAAAGTCAACTTTATTCAATTATTCAATTCAAAGTTCCATTTTTTATCAAATTTTCACATAGAAGCTTCCCGACTACATGCCCGGACTGCGCATGCATATCGAGGTGATATTAACAGAGGCTTTCGGGGCCTCAGAACACAGATTTAGCTAGAATTACTTAGGATGACCTTT
>MDKH01023669.1:0-27805 GCA_005239495.1 Nicotiana undulata
TGGGGTGCATGTAATGGAGCCTCACAAATTAAGCCCTACATATAAATATATTATTTTTATATAAATTTTTAAGACTTTATATTGAATTATATTTACAAAAATATTGAAATATTTGGGATCATCTCATGTGTTAACCTTGAAAACGTACATTAACGGCAATTATTATTAGACAACTAAGAAAATAACTATCATGCATTACTAAAAAAAATTCTCCCTATAGAATATTTTAATAGATCATATGTTTGTTAATTGTTTCAATATTTACTAAACATATATTCACTTATAATCAAAACTTTATTTATAACTTTAACAAAGTAGGATAGGAATAGTATTCATGTAACAAAAAAACCCGAAAAACCGACAAAACCGAACCAATCCAAATCGATATAGTTGGCTTGATTTGATTTTGATAAAAACCGAACAAATCCGATCCATGTACACCCCCAGTCATTTGTATCAAAAACTTTTTACAATATTTGATATAATTGTCGTATTTTTACTACAGTTTGGACCAAATGTCATTGTTTTTATGACATTTTATACCAAATGTCGTCCTTTTTATGACATTTTGTATCAAATGTCTTTTACGATATTTTGTAGCAAATGTCGTACTTTTTACGACATTTCTTAAAAAATGCCATTATATTGACGACATTTTGTATCAAATGTCGTTGTTTTAATGATATCTCCTATCAAATGTCACTTTTTTACGACTTTTAGGATCAAATGTCATTGTTTTTATGACAATTAATATTAAATGTCATAATTTTTACGATATTTTTTCATAAATGTCAAAAAAAGGAAATTTGCCGACATTTATTTCAATAGTCACTAAATAAATGTCGTCGTATCCTCAATTTCTTGTAGTGAGCAGATTGTTTGTATTTCTCAGTAGTAGCGTAAGTGATAACTCGTGTATGATGATAATGATCCCTTACAAATGAACAAGGTTCCTCTTTATATAGTAGAGGAATCCTAAATAAGGTATGACTCTAATTTTGGAAGTAAAATACTTCATTGATATCAATAAGCATTAATGGTTCTGCCAGTTCTGAGATTCTCGCTGAGATTGGTGGTCGATTGCGGATATCTCGTGATTCTGTTACTGCGGTATCGATTTAGCCTGACCTCGATCCCTCAGTCTTCATGTCCTTCGAGCCCGAACTTGCTTCGATATTATCTCACTGTCAGGGCATACTCTCGAGCCCGTAAAATCGGGTATCCTCGAGTTTTACCGTATACAGATAGTCCTCGCGTTTCTTGGAATGAAATGATAAGAAACAATTTGAGCCTCGATTCTTCGATACCTCGACCATGACGTCGTCTCCATGACGTAAGCGATGGATATGACCGAAACATCCCGCCGGTTCGGTTCCCAAGAAACCATCAATGCATGTCAGTTGTCGGTCGGCTACTAGCAGCACCGAACCGCCGTTTTAAACCTATAAATACCGTCTCTTTAGTAGATTCAAACTTTACTTCGCTTTGATCATAAACTCTTGAGTTCCCACTCCTCCTTGTTTTCCTTTCGTCGCCGCTTATTTAAGCACCGTTGTTTCCACCGGAGCCGCCAGTTCTACACCTTCTTTTTACTCCCCACTCATATGTAAATGGCGAAGACCTCTAAAATAGTTCCGCAAAAGGAGAAAGCTCCATCTTCTTCCTCCAGGCCGGCCAGCGACAAAACGCATGTAGCACCGGCCGTCCATGAATACGTACCTGGCCCTTGTGTCCTTAGAACTGATTTTAAAGTTGATAACCCCTCATCGGTGCCGGGCCGATGCGAACATGTGTCAGTGTACATGTGTTCGATTACCGAGGGCCATGTCGATGCCATGAAGAAGGACTGCAGATGGGGTCCAGAGGTGGTGGTGCGAACCAAAAACCAGAAAATGGACTTTACAACCCAAAAACTCACTATTCTTTTTTTTTTTAAATGATACAAAATTTATAATTCTAAAAATATTAATTAAAACTTAATTAATTAAATATTAAAATAAACTTATTTTTTTCGTATTTTTCTAATTTTTGTACTTAACATAAAGTAAAAGAGTTAAAACTAGCTAAAATGAGGATATTAGGCCTAAACTAAATATTAACCGCTAAAATGTATAAAATCTCTGGGAGGGTAAAAAATTACACGTCTACAAGATTCAGAGGGCATGAATTTGGGCCCAAATGGACCGCTGTCAGCGGTCATTTTTCGCTGCAGCGCTTGGTCACCGCTGACAACGGATTTTTGACCGCTGCAGCGATATTCTCCCATTTTGCTCACTTCCCAGATTTTCACTTGCACTGCATCCACCAAGTCCTACATCAACTTCACAACTGGTTAGTTCACAAAAAATCTATCCTACGAAAAACAACCAAAACAAAAGAAAATAAAATACTTGGGTTGCCTCCCGAGAAGCGCCTTATTTAATGTCGCGGCACGACGCATGTTACCTTGATCAAAGGAATCTCATCAAAGCCACCATGTGGCTATCTTCAAATTTACCCAGATAATGCTTGACCCGGTGCCCATTTACACGAAAAATCTCCCCATTCTTGTTTTTGAGATCAAGAGCACCAAATGGTGTAACCAATACCACTTCAAACGGGCCACTCCACTTGGACATAAGTTTACCCTGGAAGAGACGAAGCCTAGAATTAAAAAGAAGCACCAAGTCTCCCACTTTGAACTCCCGGTATTTGGCATATTTGCCGTGCAGGTACTTCATTTTCTCTTTGTACAAAGAAGAACTAGCATATGCATGTAATCTTAACTCATCTAGCTCATTGAGGTGATCAACTCTCAGATTTGCAGCAGTATCCCAATCCAAGTTCAACTTCTTCAATGCCCATAGTGCTTTGTGCTCCAATTCCACTGGAAGATGAGATGCTTTGCCATACACCAACCGGTAAGGAGACATAACGATAGGTGTTTTGAAGGCAGTCCGGTAAGCCCAAAGAGCATCATCAAGCTTCCGGGACCAATCAGTCCGATTAGCATTCACTTTCTTGGCCAAAATATTCTTGATTTCTCGATTAGACACTTCAACTTGGCCACTTGCTTGAGGATGGTACGGAGTAGACACTTTATGATTGACTCCATACTTGGCTAGCAATGAATCAAAGGCCCTATTGCAAAAATGAGATCCCCCGTCACTGATGATGGCACGGGGTGTCCCAAATCTTGTGAAAATATTCTTCTTTAGAAAACCAACCACACTTCGGGCCTCATTAATGGGAAAAGCCACGGCTTCAACCCATTTCTAAACATAGTCCACCGCCACAAGTATGTAGGTGTTTCCACATGAACTAACAAAGGGCCCCATAAAGTCAATTCCCCAAACATCGAAGATATCCATCTCAAGATTTGTAGTAAGAGGCATTTCATCTTTCTTGGATATGTCGCCCATTCTTTGGCATTCATCACACCGCTTGACCAACTCACTTGCATCCTTGTATAAAGTAGGCCAAAAGAAACCACAACTTAAGACTTTTGAAGCAGTCTTTGCCCCTCCATGATGGCCACCATAAGGAGGAATGACACGACTCAAGAATTGACACTTGCTCTTCTTTGGGAACACAACGCCGAATGACGCCATCATTGCATATCTTGAATAAATACGGTTCATCCCAATAATAATCCATGCTATCCCGTCTAAGCTTCTTCCTTTGGTTAGAAGAAAGCTCAAACGGGACAACACCGGTGACAATGTAGTTGGCGATGTCCGCGAACCATGGCATATCATGCAAAGAGACGAAGAGAAGTTTTTCACCCGAGAATCTATCATTAATCTCAAGGCCATCACTTGGCCTCCCTTGCTCTTCCAATCGGGAAAGATGGTCGGCAACTTGGTTCTCACTCCCCTTCCTATCAACGATTTCCAAATCAAACTCTTGAAGCAATAACACCCATCTCATAAGTATCGCCTTGGAATCCTTTTTCATCATTAGATACCGGAGCGCCGCATGGTCAGTGTGAACTATCACCTTGGCGCCCATAAGGTAAGGCCTGAATTTCTCCATTGCAAAGACTATAGCCAAAAACTCTTTTTCGGTGACATTGTAGTTCATTTGGGCGACGTTCATGGTCTTGCTTGCATAGTAAATGGGGTGAAATATTTTGTTCACCCTTTGGCCAAAACTGCACCCACCGCCACATCACTCGAATCACACATTAACTCAAAAGGAGAGCTCCAATCCGGCACGATGATTATTGTCGTGGTAGTTAGCTTTTGCTTCAACAACTCAAATGCTCTCATACAATTTTCATCAGAGTGGAACTTGGAATCTTTTTCCAATAGCTTGCAAAGAGGATTCACCACCTTCGAAAAGTCTTTAATGAAGCGCCGGTAGAACCCTGCATGCCCAAGAAAGCTACGGACTCCCTTCACCGAGGTCGGAGGAGGCATTTTGGAAATGACCTCGATCTTGGCCTTATCTACTTCAATTCCATGCTTTGAGATTTTGTGGCCCAGAACTATCCCTTCTTCAACCATAAAGTGAAATTTTTCCCAGTTGAGGACTAGGTTGGTTTCTTCACAACGGGCAAGGACTTTGTCAAGATTTTTCAAGCATTCAACAAAGGAGTCACCAACCAAACTGAAATCATCCATGAATACCTCTAGAAATTCTTCAACCATATCAGTGAAAATTGCCATCATGCACCGCTGGAATGTAGCGGGTGCCTTGCATAATCCAAAAGTCATCCTAGAGAAAGAAAATGTCCCATAGGGACAAGTGAAGGTTGTCTTTTATTGGTCTTCTAGAGCTATCAAGATTTGGTTATAACCTGAATACCCATACAAGAAGCAATAGAAAGCTCTCCCCGCAAGTCTGCCAAGCATTTGGTCCAAGAAAGGCAAAGGGAAGTGATCCTTGCAGTAATCCATGCATACCCGCCAACCAGTGACTATCCTTGTTGGAATAAGTTCATTCTTGTCATTTTTTACCAAGGTCATGCCACCCTATTTTGGAACACATTGGACTGAAGAAGCCCAAGCACTATCAGAGATTGGGTAGACGGCCCCAGCATCGAGCCACTTGATTATATCTTTCTTGACAACCTCTTGCATTGCCTCATTTAGCCTCCGTTGGTGTTCTACGGAAGGCTTTGCTCCATACTCAATAATGATCATGTGCATACAAAATGCGGGGTTTATTCCCCGAATATCAACAAGTGTCCAACCTATGGCCTTCTTCCTCCTTTTTAGCACTTTGAGTGTAGAGTCTACATGCAATTTGGTTAGGCAAGATGAAAGTATAACAGGTAAAGTACGAGAAGGACCCAAAAATTCATACCTGAGGTGTGGTGGAAGTGGCTTCAACTCCAGGTTAGGTGGCTCTTCAATTGAAGGCTTTATCGGAGGAGTTTTCCGATTCTCCAAATCCAAGGATAACTTTCGAGGACCATATGAATAAAAACCCATGCCTTGCAGAGCATTGGTACACTTGATCAAGCCATCCACCACAATATCATCATGATTCAATAAAGCTGCCTCCACGGGGTCTTCAACATTTATCATTGAGCTTGTTTCATCAATAATGACCTCGGTGACAAGGTCCATGAAAGAACACACATCCGTGCTATTGGGTTGCTTCATTGACTTGCAAACGTGGAACACGACCTTTTCATCACCCACCCGGAAGGTGAGCTCACCAGCCTCCACGTCAACTAAGGCTTTCCCCGTTGAAAGTAAGAGCCTTCCCAAGATGATAGGAACTTCATAATCCACCTCACAATCCAAGATAAAAAAATTCGCGGGCAAAATGAACTTGTCAACCCGCACCAACACATTATCAATAATCCCTAGAGGCCGCTTCATAGATCGATCTGCCATTTGATGTCGCATGGAAGTATCCCTAGGTTGACCAAATCCCAAGGTTTTGAAGACCGAATATGGCATCAAATTGATGCTAGCTCCCAAGTCGCACAATACCTTGGCAAAATCCGCGCTACCAATTGTACAAGGAATGGTGAATGCCTGGGGTCTTCAAGCTTGGGTGCCATTGAGTGCACTATTGCACTCACTTGGTGAGTCATCTTTATAGTCTCGCACTCCATTGACTTTTTCTTTGTGACCAAGTCCTTCATGAGCTTGGCATACCCGGGCATTTGCTCAAGTGCTTCAACCAAATGAACATTGATGGATAGACTGTTCATCATGTCGATGAATTTCTTGAATTGGTTCTCATTCTTTTTATTTGCCAACCTTTGAGGATAGGGAGGAGGAGTCCTAGGAAATGGTGCCTTTGCTTTCAACACAACCGGCTCGGGCATGTCAATTACGTGTTCCGTAGACGGGTTCACGTCACCTTGCAATTCCTCCTCATGATCATGAATGTCGATTCACACTTCACTAGTTGTTGGATCTTCCACCACATGTTCAATATCAATCGGAATCTCATCATTTTGCAAGTCACCATCATTACTAACAACTCTCTTTTGCTTTGAAGGACTAGCCTCACCATCTCGTCCCCTTATTGTGGTCACCGCCATGGCGTGAACAGTATTGTTATTGTTGTTTCCACCCTTGGGGTTCACCACCGTATTGCTAGGTAGGGCTCCCTTCGGACGTGTGTTCATGGCTTGTGAGATTTGTCCCATTTGCACTTCAAGATTTCGAATGGAGGTGTTATGGGAGGCAACCCCAATTGTTATTGTTGTTCCCGCTCCAATTATTGTTGTTGCCTCCCCATTGTTGGTTGTTGTTCCCCCAATTGCTTGAGTTGTTATTATTGTTCCAATTGCTTTGCCTTTGATTGTTCCAACTTTGGTTTTTGCCTTGATTGTTCCTTGGCCATTGAAGTTTGTTGGCATACATTACATCTTCATTTTTCTCATCATATGAATCTTCTTGATTATACCCATTCACTCCTTGGTCGCATTGGTCATTATTGTTTTGCACTTTATTTCCACGAGGCCTTCGCTTGTTCACCAAAAGATTTACCCCCTCCATAGCATGCACTTGCTTTGGGCCTTGTATTTGTTGAAGTTGTGCCTTAGCAAGTTTATTCATGGTGGTGGCAAGCTCGGCAATTTCTTTCCCATGATCTTGAAGCTCTTTGTGAAGGTTAATAACACTTGGATCACCCTGAGGAACATTTTCTCTACTCTGCCATGACGACGAAGTGTCAGCCATATCAAAGAAGATGTTACATGCCTCAGTGTAAGTCCGCTTCATAAAGTTGCCTCCAGCGAGTTGGTTGACCACACACTAATTTGTGGTATTTATGCCTCGGTAGAAAATCTGTTGTATTATGACCTCCGTCATGTCATTGTTTGGGCACTCTTTGACCATAGTTTTGTAGCGTTCCCAAATCTCATGAAGAAGATCATTTGGCGCTTGCTTGAAAGCCATATTTCATCTCTTAATGCCTTCATGTGCCTAGGAGAGAAGAATTTAGCAATGAACTTGTCCGCCAACTCATCCCATGTAGAGATGGAATGGTTGGGGAGTCTCTCAAGCCAATCTAGGGCTTTCCCTCGGAGAAAGAAGGGAAATAGCCTAAGCCCCAAGGCATCCTCTGAGATGTTTGTTTGCTTGCTCCCCCCAACAGGTATCTACGAAGACCTTTAAATGCTTGTAGGCATTTTGGTGGGGAGCTCCCGTGAAGTACCCAAGCTGATACAGGAGTGCCAGCATCACATTTGTGATTTGTAAGTTTCCCGCCGGATTCTAGGCGGGACAATAGCATTTGCGTACCCCTTGTTTGGAAGAACTCGAGGGGAAACTTTGGGAGGTAGAGGCGGGGGAGGGTATGGAATATCATCATTAAGATTGGCCTGTCGGCCTCGTCTTGGAGGTGGAGGTACTTGATTCAATTCATCCTCTCCGTTGTCATATACCTCCTCCCCCGAAATAATATTGCCTAAAGGATCCGCCATATGTACTTGTATTGAATTTAAACACACACGTTAGCAAACATAAGGAAAGAAGAACAATTGACACCATTATTCAAGTAGATAATCAACATCGTTAAATCTCCCCGGCAACGACGCCAAAAAGTGATCGGCTCCCACCTATACCACTAAAGAGTATCAAGGAAGAGGATCGAAGCAGCTTTTACCCGAACGGGTCGGGATCGATTTCCACAGGGAGCTATGTATGTGGGAGTTGAGTGTCTAAGTGATCTAATGGTATGTAATGCTCTTAATTACACTTCTCATCAAAAGGGTTTTGTAATTATGCTAATGTTTAAGCTAAAAGTGACTATGAACTAGTTATCTATGATCTTTTTGTGGATTTTTTTCAATTGATTAAAAGCACTAGGACTATGACTTACTCCTAGGTGAGTGAATAACGGGGTCTAAAATTGAGAATAACCTTGTGAGTTGTGGGAGAATGGAATAATCTCATGCTAAGTTGCTCACCCAATACCTCTCGGTAATTTGGGTGACTTTGCCCAAATTGGCCTTCTCAAGCACAATAGAGTGTTTTCATAGAATCACATGAATTGGCTTAAGTCGGGTATATCTATCTCTAGCATCCACCCTTTTATTGGGGCTATCAATCTATTGAGTTTACCCCAATACCTTGTTAGACTAATTACCTAGACTTGGGTCATCTTTCTCAAGAATAACCCTAGTCATTGAAGGCATGAAATAGTGTTTGCAACCACTAAATCTGAGATTTATGCACAAATTAGGCTAAAAACCAAACACCCATACACAGAATCATTCTAAAATTGAAGACCCATTACTTACCCACACTAGGGTTGGGTCACAACCCTAGCTTAAGGGTCTAGCTACTCTTATTTGAAGAGGAAACTAAAGTAAAAGATGAAATTAAGCTCATAAATATAAATTACAAGATAGAAATTGAAGAACTATTGTGAAAGCTAAGAAAATTGGAGTAAATAGTAGTACAAATCACTAGTTATCAGGGGCGAACCCCAAGTCTCCTGAGGTCGAGACGGTGTCTCGATCGTCAACTTCTACACCGGGCGGGGCCGGTTCTAAAACCAAGATGATCGGATAGAGCGCTCCGAGTGATTCGCTCGGGGCCATGACAATAGGTCAAATGCCTTCAATGACGGTCTTCTCTGAAGAGGCAATAAGGGATTCCCAAAGGCTGAAGACCCCCGAGGTTAGCGGAGGCTCTAGCGCTGGCGATCCATTTCGGGATTGCTTCGTGGGGGTCGATGATGCCTCCGATAACACTGATGTTTCGATCCTCATGGCAGAAGCTCAGCGTCTTCTTTCCAAGGTAAGTGCTTGTGTTTTTTTGGTTAATCTTCTTCATCTTTTTTCCAAGGTTATTATTTCTAACTTGAGTTCTCCTTCCTCGTATAGGCTTCTGCCAAAGTCCGAGGACCTTAGTCAATGCGAAGACGATCTACGAAGGGTCTCGAAAGAGAGAAATGCTCTGAAGACTCTTTGTGGCCAAAAGGACGAGGTCATAAAGGACCTTCAAGCGGACCTGGCCAAGGCTCATGAAGACGAGGCCGAGTTGGACAAGAAGGTAACTGCCCTTTTGATTCAGTATGGAATCGACTCCACTGTGGAAGCTAACACTCTATTGTCTCAGCTGCAGCAGAAGGTGGAGAAGATCGGTCTTCTTCAGGCGGAGGTTGATCAGGTTAAGACCGACTGTGATCGGTGGAAAGAGAGGATGGATCGCCTTGTTGTTGAAAAGGAAGAAGATTTGGCCAAGTTCTCTTCAGCGGAGACCCAACTCCAAGACCTTAGAGAAAAAGGTTCTACTCAGGCCAAAAGGGTCGAAGAGCTCGAAGTCGGGCTCAGCGAGGCCAAGGCTGAGATCAAAAAGACTAAGGCCAAGGCAGAAAAATCCATAGCCATGTACCGGAATGATGCCGTAGCTTTTCAAACCCAGCTGACGGAGGCTTCCAATCAGGAACAGTAGCGCAGTGACTTGGCAAAGTGCCAATCCCGGAGGGAAACCCTCGAGGAAATTCATGCTCGAGGTTTTGACCTCTCCGAAGAGATTGCTTGAGAAAAAAATCTCGAGACTGAAGCCAGTCAGCTCGTCCCTTCCGATGATGATGATGACGGCGGGTCCGGTAGTGGAGAAGACGGAGGTGAGGTTGCTGAAGAAGATGCCCCCGGAGAAGCTGCTCGAGAGGAGGCAAGTATTGAGGCGACAAGCCCCGATCATTATTATATTGTAACTTTTTTTTCTTTTTAATTTTTGTTTGATGCCTTCATAGGTTTTTCTTTCATGCCTTTGTACATTTATTTGCCTTTGTTGAAAAGTTCTTATTGATTTAGTTCAACTCGTGATCAAAATAAGCCCTTAGGCTTTTCGTTTTTCTGAGGGAAAGTCCCCGAGTTCGAAACTCGTTCAAGAACTTGCCTCGGGGGTGGCTTGATCCAACTGACCGATGAGTTATCTTTAATAACCAAGTTAGGATGAATCTTTAGTTTTAGGATGAAGTGAACCCTTAGGTTTTCACCATACGGTCGTTAAGTATCTCGAGCTCACTGAACACCCTTTAGGCGGATTTGTAGTTGATGTTAATTTGTGCTCAGAATAACAGAACCCTTGGGTTCGAATCGAGTGAGGGTTAGGCCTCGAACTGTAACTGTATTGGCCCTTAGGCTTATTAGATCAGCCCTTAGGCTTTTTTATATTGGCCCTTAGGCTCTTTAATTTGGGCCAATTCGGTCTCTAAAAACGACTATAATTTTTCCCCTTTTCGGCTAAAAGACTTAGTGAAAATTTCTTTATGCCTTAGCATGTATTTTTTGTACCCGTCGGGTTTTTCGAGGGTTCAACGATCCGGACCCAATTTTTTCTTAACTCATTTTTGTTTAGATAATTTAATACCTTTTGAGGCTTTTTTGAAGGCTGATATTATCGAAGCCTTTAAATTATTTGAGGGTTGATTTTATCGAAGCCTTTTTTTGTTTGCTTTGCCGAGGATAGCCTTATTTAACCGGTTTTTCAAAGTATTTGAAGTCCTTTAGTTGATGGAAGAAATCGGACGTCTCCGAGCCACATCATTTCGACCGTAGACTTTTTATATGACCGTAGTCTTTAATATGGCCGTAGCCTTCAGGTATGTCTCTTGGACATGTTCCTCGATAACATTTTGATCTTGTTCGAAGTGTTATTCCACGAGTGTGATGGACTTGGACTACATATAGAGGGGTGCCTCTTTTGAGGTCTTACATTTTCGAACTTAGATAGCTCGAGTAGGTAGTCCTCGAATGTTTGATATATGCTTGAACTTGGTCCTTGAGCCATTTTTCACAAGTGTTAGTTTTGCACAATAGATCAGAGTTGTAAGTACATGACTCGTATAATAGAAATTCTACTTCAAACACGAGATGTTCGAGAAAAGAGAGTGCTTCTTTGTATTATTCATACATGTGTACATGTTTTGTTTTTGGGACTCGGCTAATCTATACGAACATGGTTCATTTGACCGTTTGCCCATTACAAAATTCTTCCTATCGAGACCCATTTACATAACATCCGAGGGTGATGCCCCCCAATATTCGAGGTTGATTTAAATGAAGCCTTGGATATTGTTGAATTATCCTCAGGTAGCACATAGTTATTGCCTCGTTAAAAACCTTGCAAAAAAAAACCCATTTGGGATAAAAACCGGTCAAAGGAAAAAAGAGTGCAACATGTACTTTAAAACCTGAGGTCTCGATTTCTTGGATCGGATGCCTGCAATAAGTTAGTTTTGAATATTTAAGCAAATGAAAAAGGAGAAAACCATACCTTAGCAATAGTATCGCTTGGGGAGTGATACATTCCAGTTATTTGACAATGGCTCGCCGTCCATTGTTCCAAGCTTATAAGATCTTTCCCCGACTATGTTGAGGATCTGATAGGGTCCTTCCCGGTTAAGACCGAGTTTCCCTTCATTAGGGTCTCGAGTATTGATGGTCATTTTCCTTAAGACCAAGTCCCCGACTTTGAAGTGTCGAAGATTGGTTCTTCGGTTGTAATACCTCTCGATTCGTTGCTTTTGTGCGGCCTTTCGAACGAGTGCCGCTTCTCGTCTTTCATCTAACAATTCGATGTTGGTATTCATTGCCTCGTGGTTCGATTCTTCTGTTGCATGTCGAAACCTGGTGCTGGGCTCTCCGACTTCAACATGTATTAAGGCTTCGGAGCCATATACTAAAGAAAATGTGGTTGCTCTGGTACTAGACTTCGATGTCGTCCGATACGCTCATAGAACCTCGGGCAATTTTTCTCTCCACTTCCCCTTGGCTTCGTTTAGCTTTTTCTTCAAGTTTTGGATGATAGTTTTATTAGTTGATTCGGCATGTATGTCCCACTAGGGTGATATGGCGTCGAAAGTATCCTCTTTATTTTGTGATTCTCGAGGAATTTCGTTACTTTACTGCCGATGAATTGTTTGCCATTATCACACACTATTTCCGCAGTTATCCCGAATCGACATGCTATGTGATCCCATATGAAGTCGATCACTTCCTTTTCTCTAACCTTTCCCAAGGCCTGTGCCTAAACCCATTTAGAGAAATAGTCAGTCATGAACAATATGAATTTAGCTTTACCTGGGGTCGATAGCTGAGGACCAACGATGTCCATTCCCCATTTCATGAATGGCCATGGTGATAGGGTCGAGTGAAGTTGTTCATCGGGCTGGTGAATCAATGGCGCAAACCTTTGACATTTGTCACATCTTCGAAAGAACTCCTTAGAGTCTTTCTCCATGCTATCCCAATAGTATCTCGCTCTGATGACCTTTCAAACTAGTGACTCGACGCTAGAATGGTTTCCACAAGTGCCTTCGTGGATTTCTTGCAATACATAGTCAGTATCTGCCGGCCCCAAGCATACTGCCAGTGTACCATAGAAATTTCTCCTGTATAGCGTTCCGTCTTCGTCTAATATGAATCGAGTGGCTTTGGTCCGTAAGGTACTCGATTCCTTGGGATCCGATGGCAGCTTCTCGTTCTTCAAATATTCGATGTATTTGTTTCTCCAATCCTAGGTTAAGCTTGTGGAATTTATCTCGGCATGACCTTCCTCGATTACTGACCTCGAGATTTGGACGATAGTCCCCCAGCTAATTTCATCTTCGTCGACCAATGATCTCAAGTTGGCTAATGCATCGGCCTCAGTATTTTGTTCCCGATGTACATGCTGCAGGGTCCATTCTTTGAAGCGGTGTAAGGTGACCTGCAATTTTTCTAAGTACATCTACATTTTGTCCTCTCGAACTTCGAAGGTTCCGTTTACCTGGTTAACTACCAGTAGGGATTCACATTCTGCTTCGATGACTTCCGCTCCCAAGCTCTTAGCTAGTTCGAGACCTGCAATCATAGCCCCATACTAGGCCTCATTGTTAGTAAGTTTGGCAGTCTTAATTGATTGTCTAATAACCTTGCACATGGGTGGTTTCAAAACAATACCAAGCCCGAACCTTTTGACGTTCGAGGCTTCGTCCGTGAAGAGGGTCCATACCCCTGATGAGGTACCCGATTTTAGCAGAAGTTCCTTTTGTACTTCGGGTACGATGGTTGGCAAAAAGTCTGCCACAAAGTCTGTTAATATTTGAGACTTGATGGCCGTTGGGGGTTGATATTCAGTATCGTACCTGCCAAGTTCGACGGCCTATTTGGCCAATCAGCCCGATAACTCGGGCTTGTGCAATATATTTCGAAGGGGATATGTGGTGATAACACATGTAGGATGACACTAAACATATGACTTTAGTTTACTAGATGCGCTTATCAATGCAAGTGCCAATTTTTCTAGGTGTGGATACCTAGTTTCAGCATATCTTAAGGTTCGACTCACGTAATAAACTGGAAACTGCGTACCTTGTTCTTCTCGAGCTAATACTTCACTTACCGCTATCTCGGAAACTGCCACGTATAGGTATAGCTTCCAATCTGCCTTTGGGATGTGAAGCAAAGGCGGGATCGATAGGTACCATTTCAATTTCTCCAACGCTTGCTGACATTCCCGGGTCCATGTAAAATCATTTTTCTTTTTGAGTAAGGAAAAGAACTTGTGGCTCCAATCTGATGACCTCAAAATGAACCGGCCTAAGGCAGCTATCCGTTAGGTTAGCCTCTGAACGGCTTTTACGATGTCCACGTCGGTGTTGTCCTTGATGGCCTTAATTTTATCGGGATTGATCTCAATTCCCCGATTTGACACCATGAAGCCGCGGAATTTGCCCGAGCCGACCCCGAAAGCACACTTTTCGGGGTTAAGCTTCATGTTGTATTTACTCAAGATTTTGAATGTCTCCTACAAATGAGTCCAATGGTCCTTTGCGCGCAGGGACTTAACTAACATATCGTCAGTGCAAACTTCCATTGATTTTCCTATCTGTTCTTCGAACATCTTGTTAACTAGGCGTTGATATACAGGCCCCGCATTCTTTAGCCCGGAGGCCATTACATTATAGCAGTAAGTTCCATATTTAGTGATAAAAGAGGTTTTTCCCTTGTCTTCTTGGTCCATCTAGATTTGGTTGTACCCAAAATAGGCGTCGAGAAAAGTAAGTATCTTGTCGCTGGCCGTGGAATCAATCATTCGATCGATGTTAGGAAAAGGAAAAGAATATTTCGGACATGCTTTATTCAAGTCCTTATAATCTACAAACATTCTAAGTTTGTTCCCCTTTTTGGGGACTACGACTACGTTGGCCAACCACTCGGGATATTTTACTTCCCGAATGGACACTTCCTGAGGCCTTCTCTTTTGCTTTATCGGTCTGAACTTGGGATCTAAGCTTAACCGATGCGTTTTTATCTCGAGTGGGATTCCTGTCATGTCTAAATGTGACCATGCAAATCAATCCATGTTATCAATAAGAAATTGAATGAGTTTTTTCTTGAGTTCGGGGGTCAATCCCATTCCCAGGTATACCTTAGGTTCCGGTAGATACTCGATAAGTATCACCTGTTTCAGCTCCTCGATTGTGATTTGGTTGCATACAATTCTTCGGGAACGACGAAAGTTTGAGGAGTGAGAAAATCCTCTTCTTCTTCTTCGATTACCTGTTTATCTGATTCAGTCAAGGTTGGGGACGGTGATTTCTATTTGGCCACTTGCTTATCCTTGATGCTCGACTTTTCTGAGGTGGATAGTACTAATATCGACATCACCTCGTCGACTGCAAACATTTCCTTTGCGGCGTGTTGTTCCCCATAAACTGTTTTCACACCATCCACTGTTGGGAACTTCATCATTTGGTGAAGGGCCGATGGTACTTCCCTCATGTTATGGATTCACGGCCTTTCGAGCAGTGCATTGTATCTCATGTCGCCTTTGATGACATGAAATTTTGTGTCCTGGATGGTCCCGACCATGTTTACTGGTAGGATTATCTCTCCTTTTGTTGTTTCATTATCCATGTTGAAGTCGTTCAAGATCCGGGATACATATACAATCTGGTCTAGCAGGCCGAGCTGCTCTACGACCCTCGATCTGATTATGTTTGTCGAACTACCTAGATCCACGAGAACTCGTTTAACTTGAATTTATATAGTGAAATAGAAATTACCAGGGCGTCGTTGTGCGGTTGTGAGATGCCTTCTTCTTCGTCGTTGAATGAGAGAGTGCCTTCGGGCACATAGTCTCAAGTCCGTTTCTTTCTTGTGATCGATACTTTGGTGCGTTTGAATATAGGTTCTTGTGGGACGTCAACTCCGCCAACGATCATGTGGATAACATGTTATGGTTCTTCTTGCTTGTTATTTCTATTGGCGTCTCTATCCCTTAAGTGATTTTTGGCTCTATCGCTGAGGAATTATCAAAGGTGACCTTTGTTGAACAATTGAGCTACTTCCTCTCTCAAGTGTCTGCAGTCTTCGGTCCTATGGCCACGCGTGCCATGGTACTTACATATCAGGTTTGGATTCATTTGAGAGGGATCAATTTGTAAAGGTCTGGGCCACCTAGTGTCTTTGATCCTCCCGATGGACGATACAATACCCGAGGCATCGGCACTGAAATTGTACTCTGATAATCGGTGGGCTTCTGTGGGATCTGCATATTTGTCGAATCCAGTTTTTCTCATGAGTCCCCGAGAATTCTGTCCTCAGTCACCCCTCTGATCGTTCCGTGCGAAATTACGTCCTGGATGGTTATTCCTTCTAACTGAAGCATATGGCTGATACCGATCTTTATTCAACGATTCTCTATCAACATCTCTTTAGTTTTTACCTGTCGACCGGTTAGGATGCACTGAGCCTGATAGGGCTCCCAAATGGTCGTCCTCGACCCTAATCTTCGACTGATATCGGTTGTGAACATATGCCAAGTCACACTCGGGTACTCTATTAAGTTCTGCTTCAACTGGCGCGACGCCAGCGAACTCTGCTCGTTTAATCCCTGGGTGAAATCTTTAACAACACAATCGTTGGTAACCGGTGGTAACACCATACGTTCCATTTGGAATCGAGATACAAACTCTCTTAGCATCTCGTTATCCCTCTACTTCACCTAGAAGAGGTCTGATTTTCTTGTTGCAACCTTTATAGCACTCGCGTGTGCCTTCACAAATGAATCCGCCAACATGGCGAACGAATCGATAGAGTTCGGTGGCAAGTTGTGATACCAAATCATAGCTCCCTTTGACAGGGTCTTCCCGAATTTCTTTAGCAACACTGACTCGATTTCATCGTCTTCCAAATCATTTCCCTTTATGGCACACGTAAAAGAGGTAACGTACTCATTAGGTTCCGAGGTACCGCTGTATTTAGGTATATCAGGCATCCTAAACTTCTTTGGTATGGGCTTCGGAGCCGCACTTGGAGGGAATGGTTTTTGCACAAACTTTTTGGAGTCCATTCCTTTTAAGATCGGTGGTGCCCCCGGTATCTTATCAACTCGAGAGTTATAGCTTCCCACATTCTTGTCGTTGGCTTCGATTTTCTTTTCTCCCGATTATATCCTCTTAGTAAGCTCCTCGAGCATCCTCATTATAGTAGGGTCGGTTGTCGAAGTATTATCACCTGATCTTTCGGGCACTGGCTAGGTACGGGGAGTAGCCTCTTGTTCGACCCTATCTGCTGCCCTGTGCTGATTTTGCAACTGATCAATGGCATTTTGTTGGGCTTGCAACATTTCAAATATAAATTGGAGACTGACACCTTCGTCATCTCTGCCCTGAACACCTCGACCGTGAGTTCGACCCTCCCCGTGTACGCTTCCATCAGGGTCTCCATCTAAATCTACGTTCAAATCAACATGCGAACTGACATCAACAAGTTTGGTGGGTGGTGTTCCTCCGAGGTCAGCCTGTGGCACCTCGATTCCCGGAGCGATAAGATTCTCGTTCTCTCCGTGGAGCCCGAGGTCGTTGTCACCGTGCGTAGTATTTTGTGAGCTTCACATGACTTATCCTGAAAAATTCTTGACAAGAAACAAGCGTAAAATAGTGTGTTAAGTCAGAACTAGCATTGAACGATCACTATTATCCTTAGCCCCACGGTAGGGGAAAACTGTTTACCTCGAAATATGAGTAAAAATTAAACTTGTAATGTGGTTATAAGTATATGTGATCTAATTCAATGCCAATTGATAAATAGCTAGATAAATAAATGAATTAAACGATTAAAATGGATCAAACCGGTGTAACTATGAGTTATCGACCCCGATCTGGATTAGGCTCGAGATCAAGTGCCAAGAATAGTAATAAGTTACAAGAGTAGTGCGAACAGTATGAATAGAATGGACAGTAAGAACATCAAGGAATTAAGAGTAAGTAAAAGAGCAGATTGTTTGTATTTCTTAGTAGTAGCGTAAGTGATAACTCGTGTATGATGATAATGATCCCTTATGAAAGGTTCCTCTTTATATAGTAGAGGAATCTTAAATAAGGTATGTCTCTAATTTCGGAAGGAAAATACATGATTGATATCAATAACCGTTAATGGTTCTGCCAGTTCCGAGATTCTCGCTGAGATTGGTGGTCGATTGCAGATATCTCGTTATACTGTTATTGCGGTGTCAATTTAGCCTGACCTCGATCCCTCAGTCTTCGTGTCCGTCGAGCCCGAACTTTCTTCGATATTGGCTCACTCTCGAGACATACCCTGGAGCCTATAAAATCGAGTATCCTCAATTTTTACCGTATACCAAAAATGGTATAAATTTGCATCATTGGGTACGATTTATTTTTTCTTCACCGGGTAGAGTAAGAAGGATTGAAGAACTCGTCAACTTAGGATTACCCAAGCAAGGCCTTTTCCTGGCCCCCTAATATATAAGGTCCCAAAAAATATTATTATATTATTATATAATTTATATTTATATAATAATAAAATATTTTAAATTTTTAATAATTTTAAATTTGATAGAGGTAAGATTGAGTGTGTTAATACGTTAAATTTTCTCTCTCATTAAATTAAAATACTAATATATTTACTTGCTCGTCAATTTTATTTTACTTCCTCTATGTATAGTCTATTTGTTTTTATCGTTCTCATGATTTTACTTTCTAAATTTTAACTCAAATTCTCTAAATTAACTATTCGTTTTATCACATTTATTGATCCATACATTACAAAGCAAGTTTTCTTGTGTCTCTTCTTTTTTAACTATAAAATTCTCGAAGCAAGTGTCGCATAGTTCAAAATTCGATGAATAATGGCCTCTCACTTAAGACCATATTTTTGTACATGGGAGAGTTCAATATCATGAAGGTAAAATTTTTGTAGGATGCCTTATATTGTCACCCCGATTTAACTTGTATCCACTTTTTTAAAATGTTTAACTGATATCTAATGGTTGGGTAACATCAAGAATATACATGTTTCTCTTCTTCTTCGTTGCTGCTTTCTTCTTTTTTGTATTCATGTCACATGTATTTAGGAGTTTTACTGCTGTTTTTTTCTTCTTTGTATTCAAGTCCTATGTATTAAAGAGCTTTTTGGTTTCTTATTCTTCTTCTTCTTAATTGCAGAATGCCCTTGTAGGTTGTGCTTAGGGTTTCTTCTTCGTTTTCTTAGTTGCAAAATTGGTTTGTTAGATTTGTTACTATTTTGACAATTTGATAATTGAAATTGTTGAGTCTTCCATATCGGCTAAGGAATGGGGGACTTGGTCTCCTTATATGTCTTGGGCAATCCTTAACTCATGAGCTAGCTTTTTAGTTATGAGTTAGGCCTAATGTTTAAGATTAGAAATATGAAGTTGCATTGAAGAGATTGATTTGGATTATTAAAGTTCCAAGAACAACTTGGAGGTGTTGTTTC
This sequence comes from Nicotiana undulata, assembly GCA_005239495.1. Lineage (NCBI taxonomy): Eukaryota > Viridiplantae > Streptophyta > Magnoliopsida > Solanales > Solanaceae > Nicotiana > Nicotiana undulata. Next base: position 19,157 of record MDKH01023669.1, read on the forward strand.
AAATTTGAGATGTAGATTTGGGGTAATTTGATTGAAATTGAAAGTGCAATTTGAAAGAACACTTTGTTGACAACACGAAACATTTTTGAAACTATGATTCTTTTTTATTATCCATCTGAAAACTGATCCCATACCCAAAGGAGTACATTATGAGTGGGTCAGTTATATGCCCTACCAGAGTAGCCCAACAGGCTTCCCTGGGCCATGAGAATAATGCAGAGAAGTTTGAACCTGAACATAAATGTAGAAGATTTTAGAGTGGCTGGCATTTAGATTTTAGGTCCACTCAAACAAGTGGAATAATTAATAATTCCTTGTTCGATGGCTACATACGTTAATATTACACAAGTGTTTGTTTTGCCGGTTGGACCCTTTTCATTTTGGCACTGCCAGCTTTTCTAATACTACTCTATACTTGCAGTTTATTATTGTACCTCTAGAATTTGTTATAGCTCTATTACTATAATTTCATTTTAAGTTTCTAGTGCCAAATAGAAGATTCGCGGACATGCAGTTTCGTCAAATCTGAAAACCAATTAGTAGACAACTCGATGAGATGCACGTGCATTGCATCATTCCTTTTCTGTCACCAAATAAAAATATTATCGGTTTCGGGAAAATAATACAGGAATATTTCACATTGACATGCATATACGAGAATGATGTACACATTGAACGTTTATATGAATCAATACAGTACTAAATTGATTTGGTGTCATGTTCTTAGATTTTCAATCTTCAGTCTCTTCATATCATGCATGCATGGTTTCGGTCAGAACAATATTTACAGTCACATCTCTCTGTAATATAAAACAACACATTTTTATAAAAGTCATGTTTTTTCGAAATCAATTTTTAAGTTATGTTATACCATAACAGCAGCTCACTATAATATCTAAACAAATTTGTCTGTTATAAAGATGTTGGATTGCTATGGATTACCATATTATCGTCTTTTTGGGAAGCAAAATGCTCTTGTTTGGTGTCCTTAATTTACTTTTTAATTCACGCCTAGAATGTAACCATATGAAGGTTTCGCCCTTTAGTAGGAGTTTCATTCGATACTGTTTTGAAATCATCATTTTATATGTGGAGCAACACCACTTGAAGGTAATACAAAGTATATGCATACACTCTTTGATACAGGATATAAAACCTTAAACCAATCATATCCCCATTACCCAAATCCATTTATGAACCCAACTGTCACTATAATATGCCGACTACACAGCCACTCACAATTTAGTGTACATACTATTATTTAACAGGTATTGTCCATTTTGACTGAATGAAAAAAAATTGTCCAGCAATATTTTTTTGTTTTTTATGTTTTTTTTTTTATATTAAGAAGGGGAAAAGAGGAAGGGAATAGTAGCGAACGCTAGAGATGTGCACAATTTTTACCTCCATCAAAGAGCTCATCAAGTCATAGCTAGCTTTTCGTTCAATAAACAATTAAGCTAGCGTTTGGTCATAAATTTTTAAAATTATTTTAAAAAATTTGATTTGGATGAAATTTGGATTGAAGATGAATGTGTTTGGACATCAATTTTTAAAATATATTTTTCAAATCTATTTTGAAAAAACATGAAACATGACTTATACCCACAAGTTTTAAAAACTATCACAAATACCCAACAGTATCATACTCAATATAACATTCATTATATTAGCGCAAACCATAGTCCTGAACATAAATAAATTTGATACAAAATTATCATTTTTATAATGAACTACATGATACACTATCAGATGACGAAGAAAACGAAGCAACATTGTTACAAAATGATAAATGGTAGGCTCTTTTATAAAATACAAAAGTTTGGATCAATTTTTAAAAAATGTAATAGTGACATTTTGGCCCAAAACCAGCTATATTGATCAGCTAGTTTTGGGGTTTGAGATTTTGTCAAAATGTAGACAAAATCTATGATCAAACATATATTTGTCAAATAAAACCTAAATTTATTTTGGCAAAAACAGGTCCTAAAAAGCTGGTTACAAAGAAAGAAGTGTACATTCTCTTAAATATCAATAAATTCCTGATGCATATCCATTAATCACTCACCATCTTCAACTAATACTCCACAATCAGTCATTTCTACTCCTCACATATATATTTTTTATAATTGTTGTATTTAGGCCAGCTTAAGTGCATCTCGAATCAACGACGGATCTATATATAAATTTGGATGCTTAAGCACCCATTGACCTCCACAAAGAGGATGCATAGTGATATTGAAATTTAAGGAAACAGATAAAAACTTAAGCAGCACTCAAGTAAAAAAAAATGTTTGATGGGTGCTTCGGTCAACAATGCAGGCACGGAGGTTATGAAAGCGGGCAGCGGCAGTTCGAGTCCAGTATTTTACAAGTTTCCTATCAATGGTCATCTTTTGTTCTTTCTCGTAGCCACTTTTCTATCACTACTTTTTTTTTTCCTGGCCTTTTGTTTTAGTTTTTTCTTTTTTTTTTTAAAAAAACATTTTTTACTTTATCTAAGTTACTATAGCAAAATCTACTTAAGAAGGGACTCCAAAGTTCGACCCCTTTTGAAGACCAACAGTTCGTCTAGAACGGCAAAACTCACCAATCACTTTTCTCGCTAGGCACAGATAAGTGGTATTGGATGTATCGTTAGGTTGTGCCGAGTCAAATCTGTATTTATCGCAATTTCACGGCAACCGTGATATTAATTCTATGAGTTTTCTTAATAATTGTTTGTATGATTGTGTTAAATTGTTATACACTTATATAATGTAGTTGATAGTACTAATTACATAAAAAATAAAAAAAATAAAAATATTGAGCATCCATAAATTTAAAATTTTGGATTCGCCACTGTCTCGAATTCCACATGATACTGTCATTTTTTTCTCAACAATAGGTATCAAGTAATTCTAGTGACCAAATTTTGGAAACATGGAAAGAAATCACTCAATGGTTTTTGCATTTGGAATTTGAACCTGAAATCTCATGATTCTCGCCCACTTAATTAATCACTACTAGGCTCCCTCGGGTGCTTATTCCTCATATATTATTGTATTTTCTTCTTTCCAACTATTTGTTTTTCATGTTTATATACTTGTTGGTGACGGTGGGTTTGTGGGGGCGGAGTTGGTAGGAGGAGTGGCCTTAAAAGTCTAAAATGAAAGAGGCAACACCATGTGGAGTTTTGCACTTCTAGGAAATGGGGATGGAAAAAGAACCTAAAAGTGGAATAGGTGATGGACTTGTGTCCAAAAGAAGATGATTGTTTCTCAATCTACATGGATTTTCGGTGGCTGAGGTTTGTGTTGGGAAGCTTCATTGGGCCAACTTAAAATTATTTTGTATGATGGCAATGATTATGAAATCAAATCTATAATCTTTGCGATCTCTCTAATTAAATTTTCTTTAAGTTTATGGGGCCAAAAAGGGAACTCCCTAAATCTAGATACAATAACTTAATTAGAAGAAGAACGTATATTTTAGTTAAGCAAAATGATGCTAAAGTTATTATCGTCTCCATTTCATTATACTTTTTTTGGTTTATCATGAAAAATCAACACTTTTTTATATCTTAAAACTATCGGTTGTTTCATTTCACTTTAATGAAATGTTCATATGGGAGAGTTGGATGATTTATCGTGATCCGTAGTTCCTTATATACTCGCTAAATCATAATTTTGAATTTTTACGTTTATTAATTTATGTTACAAAAAAGTTATCTTTTCTTGTTTAAATTTTATGTGAAACATTCGAACGGTGGCAAAATGAATAAAAGAAATCAGTTATTCATCCGTATTGTTCACTAAAATATGGGTTGGATAATGAACTATTTAAAAACGGGTCAAATATAGATAAGAATCATATTATTCACTTAGAAAATGGATAACCAAATAGATAACCAATGGATAACTAATAAGTTTAACTTTTACATTTATAAATCCTTATTGGAAGTTCCTCAAGTTTGGGAGACTAGAAATTCTCCCAAAAGTAATTATATAGAAGAAGTCATGGTTAATATGATTATCCATATTATCAACCGATTAACCCCTTTTTACCCGTATTAAATATCTGTCAGGCCGAATAATTTATTTGTTTTTGTATTACACGTTTTCGACCGGCCCATATCCGACCGGACCAACCCCAGTTTGCCAGACCGCAAGAGCAACCAACTTAGGAAGAGAAAAGTGCATTTCTTAAGCATGAAGGGTGAGGAAAAAGTAGAAGCAAAAGCGAATCTCTTTCCAAGTGAGCACTAGGAATGTGTTTCTTAAGCATGAAAATGAAAAGGGGAGGACAAGGTAAGAGGAAAAGCTTATTACCACTTTTAACTAGTATGATTTTAGGCAAAGATGGATGTAAATTCTTCACTACGTATATAATCTAATTAAGTATTTTTGCTACGGACATATTGATATATACGATAGTACTAAATTTTAATTAACTACTTTGTTTCATCAAAAAACGATAATGTTTAGTTAAGCTAATTAATCAGTTATTAAAAAGAGTTAATCCTAACTAAAACTAATAACTTCATATCTTGAATTAACAGTGTGAAAAGTGTGAGCAGAGATGAAACGGAATTAAAGAGCTTGCAAAAAGTTTGTCAAATGTAATACTAGTACGTAAGAAGCATCAAGTATTAAATAACATTAAATATAAATAAGAAGGAAGATTCATCCAATATTAAATAGGAAAAATGGCCAAATATACCTCTCTACTTTCGTATATTGTCTACATTTAACCTCTATTATATTATGAGGCCAAATTTACCCTTGACGTTATACTATCTGGCCAAATTTACCCTCACCATCAACAAACTTTTAAAAGTTACCCCTTGATCTGTTAAGTAATTCAAAATCTCCCAATTTCCTTTTATTTAATCACTTGGTGTTCTTCTTCGTGGTCCACTATTTTTAGAAATATTATTGATACGAATGATAAAGGTACTAGACTAAACAAATTATTTATGGATAATTTTAATAACTAATGCACCCACTTCTCTTTTTGTAATAATGAGTTTCGAATTAGTTTAAATTTTATTTATTTTTCAACCACATACACACCGCAGAATTCAACGGATCTATTTATTATGTATTATATGCAGTTCGAATATATTTTGTTATTGTCTGGTTAATATAGAGTTCAAAACTTCAACTCCTATCACATATACTTGCTAAGTCTCCGTACCTTTGGTCCAACGAATTCACTAAAGTTGGGATGTTGTAAATACTTTTAGAATTTAGACAAACTACCTAATTTAGATTCTTCAATTTACTATACTTTGTTTACTAACAGTTGTATTATTTTTAATATTTTTTTCTCTTATTTTTTTCCAATTAAGAAAGCACAATGCCAATTATTTCGAATATTGTGGATCAAGAAGAAGAATAAATGACTTAATTAAAATGAGTTGGGAGATTCTGGGTCACGTGACGGATTGGGGGGATAATTTTTAAAAGTTTGCTGATGGTAGGGGTAAATTTGGCTGGATAGTATAACAACAGGGTAAACCGGATAGTATAACAAAGGTTAAATGTAGACAATATCCGAAGTAGAGGGGTATATTTGGTCATTTCCCCTATTGAATAAGGTGAATGATTCCTTCCTCTCACAATGGTGAATGACAAGAATACAAGAGAATATTATGCACTTTCTTGGATCTAGTTGAAATGACAGTAGATAATCCAAAAAGGTCAAATCTCTTCAGAAAATAGTTCTTTGTATTTATCTAGAGAGTTTATCTTTCGGAAGTGTTCTTATCATATAGAATATTACATGTCTTTTCCCTCATCTTTCCTTCTATTTATATAGATATTCTCAAAGAACCTAACGTACAGAATAATCGACTGAATATTTCCTTTGAGGATATCAGCACAAAACTAGTCGTTACTCCTAACTTCGCTTATCGACCTTTACAGTGATTGGTTGCTAGGCTACTCGATTTATTTGCTCGTTGGCCGACCTCGACCACACCACCCGTGGTGGTTTGTAAATTGTTCGTAACATCCATCTCTGCGTGACTTAATCCTCAATCTGATTTTGACTCATACATACACCATATTTAAAAGCATAATTTTAAAAGAATAATAAGTACATTATAAAAAGTTGTAAGGACTCAATTAGCCAATAGCCAAAGTTCAAATAATGGATGATATGCCTAGTTAGAGGACACAATTATTGGAACATATTAAAAGAAGCAAACAGAACTTAAAAACAAAGAAACTATAATAATTTCCAAGGTGCAAGGAAATGGAAGTAAATGAAGAAAAGAAGAAAAGAAGAAAACAAAAGAGAAGGAAGTGATGAAAGAGTGATTCTTGTTTGTGTGCTTGGACATTGGATTCAACACAAGCAAAAATACAGATAATAAGACGTAAGCTGTTGTCGGGTTGTTGGTAGTACAAAAGGGGTCTCCACTCTGCTGCCTTCCTTCATTTCCACGTGTCTTTATTCATCCTCCTCTCTGTATCTCCTCTACCTTGCCACGTCCCCTCCCTTTCTTTCCTATATTACCCTTCTCATTCGCACATAATTTCCTCTCCGCCCCCACACATTTTCGTCTTGACGTTCTTTTTTCCTTTTGTTATTCTAGTATTTCCTGTCCCAAAATAACTACTTGGTGGTGGTTTGTTATTAATTATATTAGAATTAGAATTAGTTAAGATTGTGTTGTTTTTTATTGATGGTTTGAAATGTTATATTAATTATGAGATTGTTAAGTGTATTATATTATCCTGAAATAACTTATGTGATTACTTACTATTTCATCATGTGTAGTATCAGGATTAATTTCTTATTCCTATCATACCAAATGACCCCTTAGTGTTTGGACATAAATTTAGTTGAAATTTGAACACAAGAATCATATGAACTTATGGTAAAAACTATAATTTTTAAGAGTCGAAATGTAATTGTCATGTGTTTACTTGAAAATTTTGAATTTTCTCGAGGGGGAGAAATTAGTAACTAAACAAGGGGTAAAGCGACACTCAATTTTTAATACCAGGATTAATTTCTTATTTCATCATATCAAATGACCCCTTAGTGTTTTGACATAAATTTAGTTGAAATTTGAACGCAAAAATCATATTAAGTTATGGTAAAAAACTAACTTTTAATAGTCGAATTGTAATTGTCACGTGTTTACTTGAAAAAATTGAATTTTCTTGAGGGGAGAAAACTTTTACCTAAAAGCTGACTGAAAATTTTTCTATAAAACTTTTACAAATTTGATAAAAATTCATGAACAAAGAATACTTTAAATACTTTTTAAAATGAAATTTATGTCCAAACAGGAATTTGACTAAAGCGATAAATAGACACTCCATTTTTTAATATAGGTAAACTTATTTAACTGGCAGAATTCTCTTTTCGATATATGTGATTTATATATGAAATATTATTTTTGTGGATAAAATCTTTTGAAATTATAATATGAATTATACCAAGAACATTTGTACATTTATATATTTGTAGATGTGGCTACAAAAATTTTCTTATGAAGAATATTTAAAATAAAAGTTTAAAATTTAAAAGGTTCAGTTTTTTCTTATACATACTAGAAAGAAAATAGTATCGTATATATTTAAACAGAGAAAGTATCAATTAAAATAAAGATAAGATGCACATAGTTAAATGCATAGTTCAAACCGAAGATCAGTGATGAGACCACACTGATTACTAATCATCACACCATTTGATGTAGTTGAACACAATATTCATGAACAAAATTGGATCAAATATACACGTCAAATCATGCTAATTTATTGCTCGTAAGAGAATAATACTATATGTAACAGTATAATTATAGTTAAACGATAAGACCACATCCACATGCATGCAAATTCATTCACAAATATCTGTAATGAAATTAAGACAAGACGTATATGATAATCAGTTCAAAAATTATATTCTACTCCATCGTAATAATTGCTATAAAGGATAAAGCTTGGGAGAAATATTAAATTCGTTGGTAGTACATTTGTACTTGTACGTAGTACGTACTGTAGTAGTAGTAGTGCGGCCAATTAGCTTAGCCAAAAAAGTAAAAAGGTCGAATAAAAGGCAAAACCGTCTTCATTTTCCTCTTTGAAATCTTGTATAGTAGCCTGTAAATATCACTATCAGAGGCACAGGTTCCTTGTCCGTTTGTAGTCAGCCTGGTAGAACCTTCTTTTGCTACCAAATAAAGGTGGACTCAAATTTTGAATATTATCGGTTTGCAACTTTACTCATTTTAGATAATAGTAACCTTTTAAATTAATAATTTATACTCCTATTTTATTAAAAAAACATTAATATGACTAATTTCTCCGGTCCATTTAATTGATTTTTTGAATCTAAAATATTTGATTATTTCAGATATCTAAAAGGAATTAACTTCTTTATTTCAAAGTTGCCTTGAGAGTAAGGAATCTAGAAGTATTTGTTGTATTTTCAATGAACAAACTAAGGTTAATGTAATCAATTTCATCATTAATTAATTAATGCTAAAAAATTAATTTATTTATATATATAAAAATAACCAAAAAAATCAATTAAAATAAATAAAAAAGAATACAAATTTAAACTAAAATTATCAAATTCAACAGAGATAACTGTAGGCGTATAAATTTTATTAAAATTAATTCCATAAAGGAATTTGGATTATATTTTAAA
>ML288708.1:0-49239 GCA_005239495.1 Nicotiana undulata
GTTCAGATTTTGGAGGATATGCTCAGGGCTTGCGTGATTGATTTCGGGGGTCAGTGGGATCAACTCTTGCCCTTAGCAGAGTTTGCATACAATAATAGTTATCAGTCCAGCATCAAGATGGCTCCATTTGAGGCTTTATACGGTCGACGATGTCGTTCTCCGATTGGGTGGTTTGAGCCTGGCGAGGCCAAACTATACGGTACAGATCTGGTCAGAGATGCCTTGGAAAAGGTAAAAATTATTCAGGAAAGGCTCCGTACAACACAGTCTAGGCAGAAGAGCTACGCGGATCAACGAGCACGAGATGTAGCATTCACCGACGGAGATAAGGTTATGTTGAAGGTCTCGCCGATGAAGGGCATTATGAGATTCGGAAAGAAAGGCAAGCTGAGCCCCAGATTTATAGGTCCTTTCGAGGTGCTGAAGCGGGTTGGAGAGGTTGCTTATGAGCTTGCTTTGCCTCCAGCCTTATCAGGAGTTCACCCAGTTTTTCATGTTTCCATGCTTCGGAGGTATCACGCCGACTTCTCACACGTGGTTGATTACATCACTATTCAGTTAGATGAGAAGTTAGGCTACGAGGAGGAGCCAGTGGCTATTGTCGGTAGGCAGGACCGCCAGCTGAGGTCTAAGACAGTTTCTGTGGTTAAGGTCCACTGGAGGGGCCAACCAGTTGAGGAGGCTACTTGGGAGTCCGAGCAGGACATGCAGAGCAGATATCCACAGCTATTCAGCACTCTAGTATAATTCTAGTCCCGTTCGAGGACGAACGTTTGTTTAAGAGGGGGAGAATGTAACGACCCAGCCGGTCGTTTTGCGTATTAAGATCCCGTTTCCTTAAATTAAACCTTCTATAGCGTCTATTCGTGCTTTATGACTCGCGGGAGCGGGTCGTTCGGGATTTGGGGACGATTTGGATGGTTTAGGAACACTTGGTTCCTTAAGGCTGGCCTATTTGGCCAAGTTTGACTTCGGTCAACACTTTGAGCAAACGACCTCGAAATTGAGTTCTGACAGCTCCAGTAGCTCCGTATGATGATTTCGGACTTGGGCGTATGTTCGGCTCAGGTTTCTGATGACCCAGGAGCGTTTCGGCGCCCGAAACGGAAATCAGGATTTCCTTAAGTTTAGAATTTGGCCTGGAACGGGACTTAATGCTATCGGGGTCCGAATGGAATTCCGGGACCGGCAATAGTTCCGTATAGTCATTTACGACTTGTCTGCAAAATTTAGGGTCATTCCGAGTAGTATAGACCCGTTCGGCGCAATGCCATGAATTCTAGAATTTCAAAGTTCTTAAGTTTGAATAATTTGGATTTGGGATTGAATTTTGAGTTCCGTTGCTGTTTTTCATGTCCCAGAAGTTCGAGCGAGTCCGTATCATGAATACAGACTTGCCGGGGCTTTTGGACGGGATCCCGGGGTGGCCGGGGGTGTTTTAGACCCCCGGGAGCTAAGTTAGAAAAAACAGAAAATCCCTGTCTGGTTTCCTTCTCTGCGATCGCAGAGGGATGATTGCGATCGCAGAGAGGGATTTCTTTTGGGCTAAATTTTGTGCTCAGCGATCGCAGACATCACCCTGCGATCGCAAAAGTCTCTTCCCCCACTCTCTGCGATCGCAGACCTCACTCCTGCGATCGCATAAGCCTAACTCATCACTCTCCGCGATCGCATAGTGTTGTTGGGGGCCCAGGGCCATTTGTTCTCCGCGATCGCCGACCTCTAGCTGCGACCGCAGTGGTCTGGCAGCTTGGTCTCTGCGATCGCAAGCCTGATGCCGCGATCGCGGTGAAGGTTTTCCTGGACAGTACTTAAATGTCCAATTACGGGTTTTCTTCTTCATTTTCAATACCCAACCTCCATTGAAGCTCCTCAAAGCTGGGGAAAAGCTGTCCAAGGTCAAGTTCCTCAAGGTTAGTGTAATTTCTTCTCTAAATTCATGGATTCATTATGGAATTTCAACTAGGTTACCTATTAAAATATCAAATCATGGGAAAATTGGGTAGAAAATTCTAGGGCTTTGATAATTAGTGAATTACTCCTTTTTAGCCATGAATTCCTAAATAAATTGTGTAATTACGATCCTTAGGTTTCGGGTAATTCATTCCTTCGAGAATTTTCAAAATCCGAACGCGTAGGCTCGAGGTCTAAATTTGAAAAACCTTCAAGGATGCTATATTTTGGAATATCTTGTTAATTCTTATTCCCAGAGCATGAATTGACTCAATTATACTATGTTTGGCTAGTGGAGAGCCGTTAGGAGTAGTTTCAGAAATTCGAGCGCATCTTTGATCCGGTCCTTGGTCCAAGGAGTGCTTTTATCGAGGTGAGTCTCCTTTCTAACCTCGTAAGAGGGAAATTGTCCCTCTAGGTATCCTTGTTTGCTATGTGATCTTGTTTGGGGGCTACGTACGCACCGAGTGACGTGAGTCCGTACGTAGTGGCTATTACTATTTCGTTCGGGTAGCTAAGACATAGCATGCTCATTGTTTTCCTCTATTGTAGCATAGTTATGACTTGTATACTTGTGTGCTTGGTATTGTTGTCTTTGAACGTTGTGATATTTGGCTTGATTTGAGGGTGATGAGAGGGCCACGACAGATTGATAATTGACTATATTATGGGATCGGGCCGTACGCCACGGCAGATTGATGATTGACTATATTATGGGATCGGGTTGTATGCCACGGCAGATTGATGATTGATTATATTATGGGATCGGGCCGTACGCCACGTCGAGATTGAGACTACCAGGGTGGGATCAGGTCGTACGCCACGGCGAGATTGAGACTACCAGGGTGGGATCGGGCCGTACGCCATGGCGAGATTGAGACTACCAGGGTGGGATCGGGTCGTACACCACGACGAGATCGAGACTACCAGGGTGGGATCGGGCCGTACGCCACGGCGGATACCAAACTTGTTTGATTTGAGACTGTTATTTGATATCGGATTAATATTTGATACCGGTTACTGATGTACTTGATTAACTATTTTACTTGCCTACAATTTCTTTACATCCTGCTTACTTTTTGATTGTTGGACCTTAGTGAGTATCGAGGCGACCTCTCATCACTACTTCCTCGAGATTAGACAGGATACTCACTGGGTCCGGAGGCTGGTCCATCCGATTTTTAGGCCGGTACCAGATACTGATAGCGTGGTCATACTTCACGGTGAGCTGCTTTCCTGACGACTTCCTAGCAGCGTCCGGGAGTTTCTTTGTTATGTTCTCTGTCTATTTCACTCAGACTGAGACCCTGTATATGCTGTAGTCATTGTATATTCAGTAGTTGCCCGTGACACTCGTGACACTAGCTCATGGCACACATGCAGTATTTATATTTTTGAGGTATTGGGATGTATATCTATATGTATGTTTTATTTCGGCTTTATACCTACTATGACTTTACTTTCACTCAAGGCTAGCATCATGTTAGTTGTTATAAACTGGTAATCATTGACATGTTGATCGAATGGGAAGGGTATCACCTAGTGAAAGTTATATCGGCTTGACTAACCCCGCTGTTGGGCGCCATCGCGACCTGAATTAGGGATTTGGGTCGTGACACCCGGAGTATCGTCAAAAATCCGGATCCGGGTGGCGACTCTGAAAATTAAAATAAATCCCAAATTCGAATAATGTCACTTTAATTGGTAAAACTCCCTTACTACCCTTACCCGGGGTGAAAAAGGAGGTGTGACAATGTCTGAATTGATTCTGAATCTTCTTGAAAAAAAGGCGAACATTTCAAATGCTTCATCCTTAGATGCCAAGAACAAGGTCCAAGTGAATCTTGAGAAATCATCTACTAGTACCATTACATATCTCTTTCCACCTCTACTTAGAGTTCTCATGGGACCACAGAGATCCATATGAACCAGTTCCAACGGCCCGGTGGTACTGACCATTTTCTTACTTTTGAAAGAAGACCTTACCTGCTTCCCCCTTGCACATGACTCACAAACCTTGTCTTCCTTGAACCTAATGTTAGGAAGCCCTAACACTAAGTCCTTATAGATCAGCTTGTTCAGTTGAGTTAGACTTGCATGACCAAGTCTTTTGTGCCATAGGAGGGGATCACTGTCCAACACACTAAGGCAAGTGAGTTCATTGTCAGACAGTGTGGACAAGTCAATGACATAGATATTGTTCATTCTTTTTCCCTGCAATACAATCTTGTCAGTAATCAAGTTGATCACAAAACATTTCGTGGAAGTAAAAGCGACAAGGTTACCTCTGTCACACAGTTGTGACACACTGATAAGGCTATATTTCAAGCCATCTATCAGATACACGTGCTCAATTGAACGTGTGTCATCTTTACCTACCTTGTCGACCCCTATTATTTCACCTTTCTTTCCGTTTCCAAAGGAGACATTTCCTCCTTTGAGATTTTCAAGTGAAAGGAATTGTTCCTTATTCCCTGTCATATGCTTAGAACAGTCACTATCCAAAATCCAAAACTGGTTGCCTCCTTTCACTTGTACCTTCAAAAGAAATCAGTGGTTAGTTTTAAGAACCCAAACTAGTTTGGGTCCATTTCCATGAGAGAATGGATGAATCAGATTTTTTCTGGCCCAATTTGGTAGCCGATTTTTCTTTTTAATGAATCTCTCATTTTTCTGATTGGCTTTTTTTTTTTGCAGAACACTCATATTTAGAGTGGCCAGTCTTCCCACAATGGGTGCAAATTTTATTTTCAGGGAGAGTGAGATACTTGCTTTTGGGATCCCATTTAGGCAATTGACTCCCAAAACCAAGCCCTCTCCGGTTGCTACTATGATTCTCTTGGAGCCATATTAAAGCATCAGAAGACTTATTCCACTTACGTGTTCTATCAAATTCATGTTTGACTTTGCCAAGTTCTTCTTTAAGAGACTTTATCTGCTCATCTTTGGCATACATTTTATCTTTCAATTTACCTAAGTCTTCTTCTAGCTTCGCATGAGAGTGATCAACTACCTTTTTACTGGATCCTAGTCTTAACTTTAAATTTTCAGATTTTAGTTCTAGAATCTCAGTTTCGAGTGGTTGAACCTAGTTCATCAAGACAGTGTTTTTCTTTACAGATTCACTGACTCTTATTTCCAGGTCCATGAATTTTGCTCTCAGCATTGCACACTCTTTAGATAGTTTATCTTTCTCTTTAGAGTTCTCCTCAGAATCATCAATGAAGTCAAGTAGCAACTCAGAGAGTTTCTCCTTGGATAGAAACTTTATTTTTGTTTTGAGATATGAGATACTTACCTGTGTTTCTTCATAGGTCTCCTCATCAGATTCTCCAATTTCCATGAGAGCTTGATCTTCTGTCTCTCCATCTTCTGATTCTTTATCTGAACTTTCCCCCCAAGCAGCAACCATAGCCTTTGTAGTAGTTTTCTTGGGTTGGACCAGTTCCTTCTTCCTGTTCTTTCTTTCATATCTCTCCTTCCTCCATTCTACTTCCCACTGGGAAAAGTTCTTGATGAGATGATCAGTTTTTCCACACTTGTAGCATCCCTCATTAGCTGGCCTTTCAGGAGCCTTTGCCTTGTTGAAGTTTCCCCTTCTAGAGATGCCTTTCTTCCTCATGAGAAAGTTTCTGAATTCTTTGGTGATCATGGCCATCTCATCATCCTCCAATCTGCTCCCTCTGTGATCCTTAGTGCTAGACTTCTTTCTTTCAATGGAGCATCCATTTTCATGGTCTGCCTTCTGAGTTCATAAGCAGTAAGGTTGCCAATCAACTCATCTAGTCTAAGGGTTGCCATATTTTTGGATTCCTGTATGGCAGTTATCTTGCTTTCCCAGGAGATAGGTAGAACCCTAGTCAAGATCTTCTCAACCTTGTCTTCTTCAAGGATGACTCTTCCAAGAGATTTGAGTTCATTAGTCAAGGTTGTGAACCTCGTGTACATCTTCTGAACTGTTTCACCTTCCTTCATAGTGAAGTTTTCATACTGAGAGTATAGCAACGTACCTCTAGACCTCTTCACTTGAACTGTTCCTTCATGTGCCACTTGTAGAGTATCCTAGATTTCCTTGTCAGTGGTACAACTTTGGATTCTGCTGTATTCATCTGGGCCGAGTCCACACACTAGCCACTTCTTAGCGTTGGCATTCTTCTCCCATTTCTTCAGATCCTCAGCCGTGCAGTCAGCCCTAGTTTTAGGTACATCTACTCCTTCAGCAGTTTTCTTCATTGTTGCAAGCGGTCCATCAGTGACTATGTCCGAGAGTTCATAGTCCTCTTCAATAAGGTGATCCTTCATTCTATTCTTCCACCAAGAATAGTACTGGCCGTTGAAGAGTGGTGGTCTTGCAGTTGATTGTCCTTCCCAGTTCCTAGGTGGTGCACTCATCTTGATCTTTTCCAAGGTGTTAGCCACTTCAAGGATAACCTGCTCTGATACCAATTGATGTTTTAGACTTCAATAATACACAATTAATAAGTTAATTGTGCAGTACCCAATTTTCGAGTGCTGTCTAATAAGAAGAACCTGGTTCTTCTTAGTCTACTACATACTACAGTTTGCGGAATAATTAAGAAGTAATAGTAAAGACACAGTGATTTTTACGTGGAAAACACCTGGCTCAAAAGGTAAAAAAACCACGACCTACTCCTCAGTAGGATTTTCTCAAAACGCTTCACTAAACTCTGAGCCAAAACGGACTTACAAAACAAAATCTTTTTTAATCCTAGGACTAACTCTAATACTCTTTGTATCAACTAGCCTCTAGCTAATTTCTACAGATTTCAAGCTAACTCTAACTTGAATGATGTGTACCTATTACAATTGCTTCTATGAAAGCTGATAAGATACAATATTAAAACTCCTACTACAATCAACTAGACTCAACATACAAANTATCGCACAACAATTCTGCTTGCAAAACCTCTGGAACTTTTGCTTCAGAACTTGATTCACTTTTGTACTTGTGTGTCACTTCTTTCAGCAGTAATACTTTGATTATTTATAGAGGCCGTTTGTTGAGTCCATGATAAAATTCTGAACCAACTCTTCCTTGGTAGACAAGTTTGATTGTAACTCAACTTCCTTCCTCTATTCCTGTCCTAGCTTAAATCAACTTTTGTCTTCTTTATCAATTTGCAACCTTTTCGTATTAGGAGACATTCTCTAAGTTCTTTGATACTTAGCAATCACTAATATCTCCTAGACTTGTACGATTTGTGATCTAACTGCTTCATATAGAAGTGTGTGCTATGATGGACCTGGTTTAACTGCACACCTGTTGTCAATCTTAAAAACCCATTCAGTGACATAGGCCAACAGAAAATATTTTTGGATTTTTGAAAATTGGGGGCCGGAACCGAGTAGGTTTGCCTACATATCTCACATCCGGTGAGTATCAGACCCGCGTAGTTTGGTCCATTTCGACACAATTTGAAAAATATGATTTTGACTCTGTCACAACCCAAATTTTCCTCCGTTGGGTATCGTGATAGCACCTAGTCTTAGGGACTAGGTAAGCCTAACAGTTACGAGATAACAAAAATATTAAAAGGAAAACCAACAGTCTCGATATAGAAATCTTGACAGAATTTAAATTATTTTCCCAACACCCGGTAATACAAGTCATAAGCTCTACGAATCTCCTACGTCTTCTAAATGCAACTGTTTGGAAATAAATACAACAGTGTATGAATAATAATACAATGAAGGTGACTCCACAGCATGTGAACGCAGCAACAGGTTACCTTGAGTCTTCTCGGCAATCATCCACTCAGCTACTAACAATGTATATACTTGGATCTGCACACAAGAACGTGCAGAATTGTAGTATGAGCACACCATAGCGGTGCCCAGTAAGTATCAAGACTAACCTCGGTGGAGTAGTGACGAGGACTAGTCAAGACACCACTGGTCTAACAAGATAAACTGACATAAATACAGAAATAACCGTACACTACATCTACCTAAGACTTCACAGAGTAATTTACACAATGACGATATAATGCGGAAGGAAATTACAAAAAAATAACCACGAAACAACACAAAATACACAGAAAGGTGGACATTAGAAACAATCCAAACCATAAGAAAACACAATGCACTAGATAACCCCACAACTCAACTCTATGTTTATTAAATCACATCGAGCCTTAGCCATTTCCATAAACTTGTGGAAACCCTTAAACAACAGATCATATGAAAAGCTTTGCAAGAAAAAGCATTTTAATATAGAAAGATTTCCTGTGAAAACATACTTACTCCACAATATATATAAGTATATGTACTAGAGAGAATTACGTAAAACATAGTTTTCTTTCAAAATACGAAGTTTCCAAAGATACTTTCCAAATAAAGACTTCCAAGTATCATTTTATGCAAGACTAGTGCTTTTCAAATATATTTTCGATGTAAAAGCCTTCAGATATAATCATTTCGAAAACAATTACTTTTTTAATAATTCTTTTCGGTAAAATCTCGTAATCATAATCTCCTCAAGGTAAATCTGTCGGAACCCAGTTCATACTCAAAACTTGTCTTGACAATAAATGTAGTAAGAGATCAAGGCTAATATCCAGATTTAAACAACGAAATATGAACTTTTAAACAAATGAGGTAAATATCGAACAAGAACACGGAAAAGTATAATGCAAAGACAAGTACACGGCATGTCCCCTCGTGCATAACCTCACAATCACTCGGCATAGAATGTCCCCTCGTGCATAAATAAATAAATAAACACTCGTCACGGAATGTCCCCTCATGCAAAACCTCATGATCACTCGGCACAGAATGTCCCCTCGTGCATAAATAAATAAATAATCACTCGGCACAGAATGTCCCCTCGTGCATAAATAAATAAATAAACACTCGGCACGGAATGTCCCCTCGTGCATAACCTCACGATCACTCGGCACAGAATGTTCCCTCGTGCATCAATAAATAAATAAACACTCGGCACGGAATGTCCCCTCGTGCATAAATAAATAAATAATCAACAATCGACGAAGCAAATCAACAATAGAAACCGTAAATCACAACATCCCAGCAAGGGAATCCAACAATGCAAACAACATCATAACATCACAAACAATGATAGAAAACACACCATCCCGGCAAGGGAGTCAACAAGGAAAACAATAAAATCCCGGCAAGGGAAAACAACTATGACCAATCTCGTCTAAGCAATTAACTTTACGGAAGAACTCAACTTTAACGAAGGTACAGAAATAGGCAACATCAAGGAAATAGCCACAACATAAATGTTTACGAGCTGACCCAAGAAGTACATAAGAGAAAAGTCATATAGATCACAAGGTAAGACTCACGGGCATGCTTGACTCTAACGAACGGATGCTCTAACTACTGCTAGACAACTATAAAGCTAGGTAATACTAAATAAGTCGATTTGACAGTTTTAGAAAGCAAATATGGCATGAAGATAAGAGCGGTAAAATATTCAGTAAAGTCAATTAAATCAACTAGCCAACGAAGAAATCCAAAAGCAAGTAATTCTAATTGAAGCAGAAAATAATAAAATTAACAACCAAGGATTCAAATGTAACAATTACGTCCATATACAAATAACATAAGAACCTACGAATCCTAAAAGGGAAATCTATTAGAAAATAAGTCGAGTACGCACTCGTCACTTCGTATACACGTACTACAGTCAACAAAGAAGACTCAATCCTAAGGGGTAGTTCCCCCACACAAGGTTAGGCAAGATACTTACCTCAAAGACGACAACCAGATACTCAAAAGTGAACTTCTCGGGCAGAAAGACCTCCGGACGGCTCACAATCAACTAAAACAACTTCAAAATACACATAACACGTATAAGGAATGATTCTGAATAATAAAGTTCAATCTTTACTAATTTATAAAATTCGACCCAAAAGTCGACCCTCGGGCCCGTACCTCGGAACCCAACAAATTTTACAAATTCCGATTACCCATTCCGATACGAGTTCACCCATACTATATTTATCAAATTCCGATGTTATTAGGTCTTTCAAATCATGAATTCTCCTTTTTTGAAGTTTTCTTTCAAAACCCACAATTCCCTCAACCCAAAACACCAATTAAATGATAAAAATAAGAACTAATTCATGAAATATAATTAATTATAGTGGAAGAAAACTTACCCATTTGATTTGTGTGAAACGCCTTTGAAGTATCGCCCAAAATCGAACTCTAGAACTCAAAATGTGTTAAAAATGGTGAAACCCCGATTTTTGGAATTATAAATTGTCTGCCCAGTTAATTGTGCACTGCGATCGCGAACACAGGGGTGCGATCGCATAGAAGAAACTGTTGCAGGCCAAATGAGTGCTATGCGATCGCAGGGAAGCTAATGCGATTGCAGAGAGGAAAATATGTTAGTGTCCCATCTTCCACTATGCGATCGCGGAAAGGAGAAGGCGATCGCAGAGAAGGAATTTATTTGTTGCCCAAAACAATGCAGGCCTATGCGAACGCGGACTAGATCATGCGATCGCGGAGGAGGAAAGGAGGGGCTTCTGCGATCGTAGAACAAATGGTGTGATCGCATACAAGGCAACAACTGGGCAGGTCAAGTTACTCTATGTGATCGCATAGAAGGAAACCAGAACAGGTTTTCAGCAGTTCAAAACTAAGGAAAAAGGACCCGACACCCATCCGAATTACACCCGAGGCCCCCGGGACCCCTTCCAACCACACACACAAGTCATATAACCTAACACGGACTCGCTCGAGGTTTCAAAACATATAAAATAACACTAAAACGACGAATCAAACTTAGGAATTTTCAAAACTTCAAATATTAGGACTTGCGTCGAAACCTATCAATTCAACCCGGAATGACGTGAAATTTTGTAGACAAGTCACAAATGACACAACGGACCTACAACCACTCTCGGAATTTCTTTTCGAGCTAGATATCAAAATTTCACCTATCGGCCGAAATCGCCGAAATACTAACTTTCGTCAAATTACCTCAAATCACTCTACGGACCTCCAAATCCAATTCCGAACACGCGCCTAAGTCCAAAATCATCATACGAAGTTGTTGACATTAACCAAAACTCATTCTGAGGCCGTTTGCACAAAAGTCAAACCTTCGGTCAACTTTCATCACTTAAGCTTCTAAAACTGAAATGTTTTCTCCCAATTCGACTCCGGATTATCCGGTAACTGAATCTAACCACGCACGCATGTCGATATACACAACGTGAAGCTGTTTATGACTTTACACCACCGAACAGAGCTTAAATTCCTGAAACGACCGGTCGGGTCGTCACATTCTTTCCCTCTTAAACAGACGTTCATCCTCGAACGTGCCAAGATTCACCTTGAACTCCTCCACTCACTGATTGTACACTTCTAACACATACCCGCGGGTGATCCCACGTCACCCAAACCCACATAAGCCTGACGGATCAATTACACTGCAATATAGCCCTCACATCACCACCGATCAACCTCATACCTCAATCTCTCACCTTCTACCCATTTCTCCGAAAACTCGATACTAAATCCATACCCGGCATAAGCCTCAACCGGCTGCATCAACTCATGAATACACCCATAAGGCACGACCACACAACATGGCACATCACACATAGGCTCAAATAACACTTTTGATCACAATAGATACCCGGAATCGACTCAACATTTGGCAATTAGCCCCACATCTGAAAGATCTCTGTTTCCAAACTCCATAACATTGATACCGATGCAATGAACACGAAGACTTCATTATAAAACACCCGAACCATCAAGCCACAACCTACACCACCGAGCACATATCCCGCAAACTAAACTAAAGAAGCACATAACGAAACGACTGATTATGAAAGTAGAAGCATATAAAGGAACCGTCAAACAAGCTCATAGACACAACTCTCTACCAATACTGACTTACCAAAAGCAATATAACAAGGAAAAAGCAAACCACACGAACAAATCACAAGGATACCATCCTGATAAAATTTCCACCGCGGTACTTAGCCCGGTCCAAACATATCGAATCACAAATATCACGAGGAACTCGCCCTCAACATTGGATCATATGCTGGTAAAACCTCAGACTTATTGAAATTCCTCCATTAACTCATTTAAGCTGATAAAATCATAACACTAACTGAACTCACATCTCGATGGGGTACCAAATCACAACTCGTAAACAAAATACTTAGGAAAATCATATAAAGCTTACCACGAAGAACAACAAGGACTTACTTCCAGTTTCACCAATACCAAGAATGAAAAAAACAACGATAGACACGGGCTACCACTCATAAAATCTCCCAATCGGAGTAGACACAACAATGGAGTGCAAGACATGAGACTCACTCATAAATGAAGCAACAAATAAAGGAAACTCGTCCCCATCAACAAAACTATGGTGAAATACAATTGGTGCCCCTTTGAGACACGTCAAAACATACTTGTGATATTATACCTGTCTCAACGACCTCCATCCTACTACATGACACACCTCACCGGGTCGGACTCCCCCTCTTGGGCGCCCTCTACTCACCTGAATACTCTACTATAACTCACCTACCTGAATCCTGGAACAATCTCTCACCCTGGGGCTAACATCTCCATGCTGAAAACAACCTCTCTACTGATGTGGGTGTGGAAAACACAAAATACGGATCCTCTGAGAACCATGAGTACCTGTAAAAACCCCATGCGAAGCTGGTAATGCAAACAGAACTGGTTGACCCCAAATTCTCTACCACGACGTACCTTGGTTCCATAATAAGGAACAATAGATTACTTCGGTCTACGAGGCCTCCTCGCCTCCCAAAACTCTCTCCCTAATCTCGTCTGAATCTCCCAATGACTCCACCGACTCATCTCCTAACTGAAGCAACCAAGCGAGGTGTATATCTGGCCGACTCACTGAATCTAACGACATACTCCAATAGTGACATAGCGCCCTGACGCAACTGCTCAAACTCCGCGCGCCGTACATTCCGCAAGCACTGAGGTGCAACCTATCTCAAAACATCTCCGAAAAATGAATCCACGCTAGTGAAGCTAACTCGGCCAAGTTACCCCAACTCATATGCCGCCACCGCTGATCAACCCACTACTCTGAACCTGAGACGTGACAAAAACAATCCCGCTCGTCTCCACAATGCCCGAAACACGAAGAATATAGTGACACTCCTCCATGAAACCCTGGGCACCATCCGCTGCCAATTCACTGAAAGATAGAAGGGTGGTACTTCCTGTACCTCTCAAGTCCAAGGTATTATTCCTCCGATGCTACTGCCCTAACCACGGGCTGAACTAAAACCACATGTCGCGCTGCCATACCAACTGGAACCTGACCAATGTGATCTCGCTGCTCTGGAGTGTAGGCGGTGGGACTCTGAACTCCTCCCTGATATGTGAAGCAACTGGTACACTAGAATCAATCCCGCTTGAGTCATTATACCAATTATACTCAAAACTACACCCCGGTCTCTTGAAGTCCGCGGTAACATCAGGCACCCCCAGTGCATGTCCCCCAACTGGAACTACTGGCGGCTCTTCAACGGTTGTTCTGGTAGACATCTTTAACTGCGGCGCGTGCTCCTCGTTAGCCTCTGTCTCTGATCCTTGCGACATTTGTTTTGGGGTAACATCATCAGGAGTTGCAGCTCGTGTCCTCACCATCGGTGAGAGAATGGAACAAAAATTTCAAACTTCAAGATCAATGAACTCACGCGATAGGAATGAAGGAAGTGAAATCATCCTAATAGTTCTGTAGCCTCTCGAAGATAAGTACAGACGTTTCCGTACCGATCCGCAAGACTCTACAAAACTCGCTTATGACTCGTAGCACCCATGAACCTAGAGCTCTGATACCAACTTGTCACGACCCAAATTTCCCTCCATTGTGTATCGTGATAGCACCTAGTCTTAAGGACTAGGTAAGCCTAACAATTACGGGATAACAAAAATATTAAAAGGAAAACCAACAGTCTCGATATAGAAATCTTGACAGAATTTACATTACTTTCTCAAAACCCGGTAATACAAGTCATAAGCTCTACGAATCTCCTACGGCTTCTAAATGCAGCTGTTTGGAAATAAATACAACAATGTATGAATAATAATACAATGAAGGTGACTCCACAGCCTGTGAACGCAGCAACAAGTTACCTTGAGTCTCCTCAGCAATCATCCACTCAACTACTAACAATGTATATACCTGGATCTGCACACAAGAATGTGCAGAAGTGTAGTATGAGCACACCACAACGGTGCCCAGTAAGTATCAAGACTAACCTCGGTGGAGTAGTGACGAGGACTAGTCAAGACACCACTGGTCTAAAAGGATAAACTGACATAAATACAGAAATAACCATACACTACATCTACCTAAGACTTCATAGAGTAATTTACACAATGACGATATAATGCGGAAGGAAATTATAGAAAAATAACCACGAAACATCACAAAATACACAGAAAGGTGGACATTGGAAACAAGCAAAACCATAAGAAAACACAATGCACTAGAGAACCCCACAACTCAACTCTATGTTTATTAAATCACATCGAGCTTTAGCCATTAAATTCCATAAACTGGTGGAAACCCTTAAACAACAGATCATATGAAAAGCTTTGCAAGAAAAAGCATTTTAATATAGAAAGATTTCCTGTGAAAACATACTTACTCCACAATATATATAAGTATATGTACTAGAGAGAATTACATAAAACATAGTTTTCTTTCAAAATACGAAGTTTCCAAAGATACTTTCCAAATAAAGACTTCCAAGTATCATTTTATGCAAGATTAGTGCTTTTCAAATATATTTTAGATGTAAAATCCTTCAGATATAATCATTTCGAAAACCATTACTTTTCAATAATACTTTTCGGTAAAATCTCGTAATCATAATCTCTTCAAGGTAAATATGTCGGAACCCAGTCCGTAAACTTGTCTTGACAATAAATGTAGTAAGGGATCAGTGCGGATATCCGGATTTAAACAACGAAATATGAACTTTTAAACAAATGAGGTAAATATCGAACAAGAACACGGAAAAGTATAATGCAAAGACAAGTACACGACATGTCCCCTTGTGCATAACCTCACAATCACTCGGCACGGAATGTCTCCTCGTGCATAAATAAATAAATAAACACTCGGCACGGAATGTCCCCTCGTGCAAAACCTCACGATCACTCGGCACGGAATGTCCCCTCGTGCATAAATAAATAAATAAACAGTCGGCACGGAATGTCACCTCGTGCATAACCTCATGATCACTTGGCACGAAATGTCCCCTCGTGCATAAATAAATAAATAATCACTCGGCACGGAATGTCCTCTCGTGCATAACCTCACACTCACTCGGCACAGAATGTCCCCTCGTGCATAAATAAATAAACAATCGGCACAGAATGTCCCCTCGTGCATAACCTCACGATCACTCGGCACGGAATGTCCCCTCGTGCATAAATAAATAAATAAACACACGGCACGGAATGTCCCCTCGTGCATAAATAAATAAATAAACATATGGCACGGAATGTCCCCTCGTGCATAAATAAATAAATAATCAACAATCGACAAATTAAATCAACAATAGGAACCGTAAATCACAACGTCCCAGCAAGGGAATCCAACAATGCAAACAACATCATAACAGCACAAACAATGATAGAAAACACACCATCCCGGCAAGGGAGTCAACAAGGAAAAAAATACTATCCCGGAAAGGGAAAACAGCTATAACCAATCTCGTCTAAGCAATTAACTTTACGGAAGAACTCAACTTAAACGAAGGTACAGAAATAGGCAACATCAAGGAAATACCCACAACATAAATGTTTACCAGCTGACCCAAGAAGCACATGAGAGAAAAGTCATATAGATCACAAGGTAAGACTCACGGGCATGCTTGACTCCAACGAACGGATGCTCTAACTATTGCTAGACAACTATAAAGCTAGGTAATACTAAATAAGTCGATTTGACAGTTTTAGAAAGCAAATATGGCATGAAGATAAGAGCGGTAAAATATTCAGTAAAGTCAATTAAATCAACTAGTCAACGAAGAAATCCAAAAGCAAGTAATTCTAATTGAAGCAGAAAATAATGAAATTAACAACCAAGGATTCAAATGTAACAATTACGTCCATACACAAATAACATAAGAACCTACGAATCCTAAAAGGGCAATCTATTAGCAAATAAGTCCGAGTACGCACTCGTCACTTCGTATACACGGACTACAGTCAACAAAGAAGACTCAACCCTAAGGGGTAGTTCCCCCACACAAGGTTAGGCAAGATACTTATTCAAAGACGACAACCAGATACTCAAAAGTGAACTTATCGGGCGGAAAGACCTCCGGACGACTCAAAATCAACTAAAACAACTTCAAAATACACATAACACGTATAAGGAATGATTCCGAATAATAAAGTTCAATCTTTACTAATTTATAAAATTCGACCCAAAAGTCGACCCCCGGGCCCGTACCTCGGAACCATACAAATTTTACAAATTCCGATTGCCCATTCCGATATGAGTTCATCCATACTTAATTTATCAAAATTCGATGTTATTAGGTCTTTCAAATCATGAATTCTCCTTTTTTGAAGTTTTCTTTCAAAACCCACAATTCCCTCAACCCAAAACACCAATTAAATGATAAAAATAAGAACTAATTCATGAAATATTATTAATTATAATGGAAGAACACTTACCCATTTGATTTGTGTGAAAAGCCTTCGAAGAATCGCCCAAAACCGAGCTCTAGAACTCAAAATGTGTTAAAAATGGTGAAACCCCGATTTTTGGAATTATAAACTGTCTGCCCAGTTAATTGTGCATTGCGATCGCGAACACTGGGGTGCGATCGCATAGAAGAAATTGTTGCTGGCCAAATGAGTACTATGCGATCGCAGAGAGGAAAATATGTTAGTGTCCCATCTTCCACTATGCGATCGCGGAAAGGAGAAGGCGATCGCAGAGAAGGAATTTATCTGTTGCCCAAAGAAATGCAGGCCTATGCGAACGCGGATTAGATCATGCGATCGCGGAGGAGGAAAGGAGGGGCTTCTGCGATCGCAGAACAAATGGTGTGATCGCATACAAGGAAACAACTGGGCAGGTCAAGTTACTCTATGCGATCGCAATGACTTCTATGCAATCGCATAGATGGAAACCAGAACAGGTTTTCAGCAGTTCAAAACTAAGGAAAAAGGACCCGACACCCATCCGAAACACATCCGAGGCCATCGGGACCCCGTCCAACCACACACACAAGTCATATAACCTAACACGGACTCGCTCGAGGTTTCAAAACATATAAAATAACACTAAAACGACGAATCAAACATAGGAATTTTCAAAACTTCAAATATCAAGACTTGCGTCGAAACCTACCAATTCAACCCGGAATGACGTGAAATTTTGCAGACAAGTCACAAATGACACAACGGACCTACAACCACTCTCGAAATTCCATTCCAAGCCAGATATCAAAATTTCACCTATCGGCCGAAATCGTCGAAATACAAACTTTCGCCAAATTACCTCAAATCACTCTACGGACCTCCAAATCCAATTCCAGACACGCGCCTAAGTCCAAAATCATCATACGAAGTTGTTGACATTAACCAAAACTCATTCCTAGGTCGTTTGCACAAAAGTCAAACCTCCGGTCAACTTTCATCACTTAAGCTTCTAAAACTGAAATGTTTTCTCCCAATTCGACTCCGGATTATCCGATAACTGAATCTAACCACACACACAGGTCGATATACACAACGTGAAGCTGTTTATGACTTTACACCACCGAACAGAGCTTAAATTCCTAAATCGACCGGTCGGGTCGTCACAGACTCAGTTTCATTTTTTTTTAAATACATTTTCTTTTTCTCCGCTTTTTTTCAAAAAGTTTGATAGAGTTTCGAGGTATGTTCAAATCACGGGGTTTCAAAATTGGGTAAAATTTCCATCCTTCCTCACTCTTGGTTTTTCTGTTATTTTTCTTTTCTTAGTCGGTCAACACACAAACCGAAATAAATAAATGCACACATAGCAGGTAAGATGCATCAGGATAGTCTTTCATTTCGGGTACACCTATCCTAGACGGACCCAACCCCTGTGTTGAGTCCCCTAAGTCAAAATGCACGTGATGCAAATAAGCGTTCCTATTAGAGATCCGACATGAGGTTTTGTCATTCTAGGTTTAAACCTGGGGCTGTGTTCTAGACCTGGCTTACCCGAGCGGACAACTCGAGCTGAGGTGGGAGCGACGTACCGGAAGCACGAAAGTCTACCCGGCCTAGTGGCTAATCCATCCTCGTTCTTATTTTGTACGACCTCTAACAGAAAGGCGGGCCATGCGAACGTGTGCACTTTTTTTTAGAAGACTCAGAACGGAGGCATAAGAATGCAGTTTAAGTACATTTCAAACAAAATCAAAGCGGTAAATAAGTGATAATTAGCACATTAGGCACAAAAAGACAGTAATATCAATAATTAATAAAACCAAGTAAAATCATATTAACAAGCTCGAATTCTTGAACCTAAACCAGAGATTCTGGGTTTGATCCTCAGCAGAGTCGCCATAGTTGTCACACCTCCTTTTTCCCGATAAGGGTGGGATAAGGGAGTTTTTCAATTAAAGTGACATTAATTGAAATGGGATTATTTATTTATTTTCAGAGTCGTCCCTTGGGATAATTGTTATGGTTTCCCAAGTCACCGATTATTTTAAATCCCAAATCGAGGAAATTTAACTCCGTAAAAAGTCTGCGAACCAGAAGACCGGGTAAGGAATTCTGTTAACCTAGGAGAAGGTGTTAGGCACTCCCGAATTCCGTGGTCTAGCACGGTCGCTTAGTGATTCATACTTGGCTTAAACTATCTAATTACTCATTTTTAGGACCTATGTGTATTTTTACCTTTTACCGCTTTTAAGAAATTATCCTGAGACGAGTCACGCGTACGTATACTCATCTTATTTAGTGTGTTAAAAATCATGTCACACGTACGTGTACGTAATTAATAGCCCTTAATTTATAATTATTTGGCAAAGTCATGCGAACGTGTACCTTGGTTTTATTTTGAAAATCAGCGCTGGAATCATGTCACGCGTACGTGTACACAATTTGTCGCGCTTAATCATTTAAGAAAAATTTGACCAAAGTCGCGCGAACGCGTACCTTGATTTTATTTTAAAAATCGGTTCTTAAATCATGCCACGCGTACGTGTACACAATTTATCGCGCTTAAGTGTTTAAGAAAATCTTCAAAGCCGCGTGAACGCGTACTTAGGTCTTAATTCCTGAACCCATAATTATGTAACGTGTAAATCGAAAATCCTAAATGTCACGACCCGAAATCTCACCTTCAGGCCGTGACTGCGTCTAACGTTGAACCCGCTAGACAAGCTAACATGTATAGTTAATCTAACATCAAAACACCAATTTAACAGAATTAACGGAAAACACTTTACAATCCTTAACATCGGAAAATAGATAAATGCCTCAAAGCTAAGTGGAATAGTAAATACAAACGTCGCGTAAGCCCCAAAACCGGGAGTCACAACTCACGAACTATCTATAGAATGCTAAATACAAAGTCTGAAAGAAGATACATAATTGTCTTGGAAAACTAGAGAAAGGACAAGACAACATGAGATCTAAGGATAGAAGAGACGCCAAGGCCCACGAATGCCATCGGGTATACCTTGAAGCCTCTGGGGTGGACTGAAGGAGACTCCCTCAACGCTGTCCACTGAGTACAGGTGCGGGATATGCACAACATTAAGAAGTGCAGTGTAGTATCAGTACAACCGACCACATGTATTGAGTAAGTGCCGAGCCTAATCTCGGCCGAAGTAGTGACGAGTCTAGGCTTAGCAACAACGTTAACCTGTCCTATTCTACAACCCAAAGCATGGAAAAACAAGTCAAGATATAGACAGACAAGTATGGGGATACGGGAGCAGTTAAAGGGGAACAGATGAGATAGAGCAGTTAAATGAGCATGAAGAGCAGACAAGAAAAGGCAATTTAACAAATGAATGCTAAGGAAACCAGTGTAAATGCCAGAAATGTAAATAATGGCACGGCATCACTCTTCGTGCGTTTACTGTCTTCCTCACAATGCGATGTACGATGTGAAATAATCATGAAACATGGCACAACATCACCCTTCGTGCTTTTACTCTCTTTCTCACGATGCAATGTATTATGTATGTCAATGTCATCAATGTAAATCATGGCACAACATCACCCTTCGTGCTTTTACTCTCTTTCTCACTATGCAAATTATGATGTAATAATTGTAAATCATGGCACGGCATCACCCTTCG
The DNA here is from genome assembly GCA_005239495.1 of Nicotiana undulata. Classification (NCBI taxonomy): domain Eukaryota; kingdom Viridiplantae; phylum Streptophyta; class Magnoliopsida; order Solanales; family Solanaceae; genus Nicotiana; species Nicotiana undulata. The sequence continues at coordinate 20,289 of ML288708.1, forward strand.
TGCTTTTACTCTCTTCCTCACGATGCATTGTATTATGTATGTCAATGTAATCAATGTAAATCATGGTACGACATCATCCTTCGTGCTTTTACTCTCTTCCTCACTATGCAAATTATGATGTAATCAATGTAAATCATGGCATGACATCACCCTTCGTGCTTTACACTCTTCCTCACCAAAACAATGAAAATTTAAATGGAAAGGAATGCAGCATAGTGGAAATACAACTCAAAATCACCCGCCAAGGGGAAAGTATCAGTCAATATCATAACAATTTCCCGGCAAGGGTCTCAGCTATAACCAATCATTTCAAATATATCCTTTACAATTGGGTTCTCAATCGAACCAATACATCATGAGTTCATCACCTAGAGATTTCACAATATTCAACTTCCAAGTAGAGACAAATTCATATTATGACAAACATGGAAGTAATAATAAGATTTTCATCAAAAATAGACTCACGGGCATGCTTGACACACAATGCATAGGTACTAGTCACCTCACATATGAATTGAACATGTTAAACACTTAACACATAACACACAATACCTATTCCCTCACCAAATTTAGGCAAGACACTTACCTCGGGTCCAAAAAAATAGCAATCAAGCCTCTAACACCGCCTTTTCTTTAGAATCCGACTCCGAAACGATATTATCTAGGCATAATTAACTCAAGTATATCAATAATGACTCAATAAATCAATCACATAGCATAATTACCCATTTCCTAGCATTCTTCAAAAAATACCAAAATTCGACCCCGGGCCCGCTTGGTCCAAACACGAGGCTCGAACCAAAACATGATCACCCATTTCCCCACGAGTCCAAATATATAATTTGTTTTGAAATACGACTCCAAAATGAGGTTGAATTGCCCAAAATTTCCAAAACCCTAACTCTACCCAAAATCCCTAACTTCTATTTTGTTTTTCATGATTTTAGGCCTAGATTCTAGGATGAAATCTTGTAAAAAGAAGTTAAGAAGTAAAGAAAATGAGTTAGAAATCACTTACTAATATTTTGGAGAAGAAAGAGTGTTTGGAAAATCGCCTCTTATGATTTTAGGGCTTTGAAAAGTGAAAATAACTGAAATTCCCGTCTATTTATACCCTCTTCAGGCCCCCATTGCGGTCAGCGAAAAATGGACCGCGGCCGCGCTGAAGAAAACAAAGAAAAACTGAAGAAAACCAAGAAACAATGACTGCAGTGACATGATTTAGTAATTTGGCCATCACTTTCTCTAACGATGTCCAAATTACAATTTCTATACCTTTCTGGAAACTAGACAGGACCGCGGAGAGCGGTGGTAAGTTCAGGGATCGAGTTCTGTGACCTCCAACAGCTATATTTTAAGCCTAAAAACAACCCGGGACCTACGCGAAACTCACCCGAGCCCTCGGAACCTCAAACCCAATGACACACACGACTCCCAAATCATCCTACGGACTTATTCAAGCATTTAAATCACCAAAATATCATCAAAAATAAGTAATTAAACCTCAAAACTCATAGAATTTTCTTAAAACTTCATAAGGCTTAACTATTCTGATTTTGATCCTAAACACGTCATTTCAAGTCCGTTTTACACCAAATTTCACAAATAACTCACATAAATATATTAAACCTGTTCCGGACTCCGGAACCATAATACGGGCCCAGTAACACGGTTTTCACATGAATATTCATTTTCAAAATCCTTAATTATTAAGAAAACAATTTTCTTTAAAAATTCATTTCTCTGGCTTGGGACCTCGGAATTCGATTCCGGGCATACTCCCAAGTCCCATATTTTCCTACGGACCCTCCGAGACCGTCAAATATCGGGTCCGGGTATGTTTACCAAAAATGTTGATCAAAGTCAACTTTAATCAATTAATTATTATAAAAATCAACTTTTCATCTAGTTTTCACATCAAAGCTTCCCGGCTACATGCCGGGGCTACGCACGCATACCGAGGTGAGATTAACGAAGGCTTTCGGGACCTCGGAACACAGATTTGGCTAAATTAACTTAGGATGAACTTTTGGGTCATCACAATCTCCACCTCTAAAACAAATGTTCGTCCTCGAACGGACATAGAAATGTACCTGAGTCTGAGAAAGATGGGGATAACGACTCCTCATATCGGACTCAGACTCCCAAGTAGCTGCCTCGGCATGCTGACCTCTCCACTGAACACGAACCGAAGGATAACTCTTTGATCTCAACTGACGAACCTGCCTAGTTAATATGGCTACCAGCTCCTCCTCATAAGTCAGATCCTTGTCCAACTGGACACCGCTGAAGTCAAGAACATGAGAAGGATCTACAATGTACTTCCGGAGCATAGATACATGAAAACACTGGATGCACGGCTGATAAATGCGGTAGCAAGGAAAGTCTGTAGGCCACCTCTCCCACCTTGTCCAAAATCTCAAATGGACCAATGTACCTAGGGCTCAACTTGCCCTTCTTTCTGAATCTCATCACGCCCTTCATAGGCGACACCCGAAGAAACACCTGGTCTCCTATCATGAAAGACAAATCTCGAACTCGGCGGTCCGCATAACTCTTTTTCCTGGACTGAGCTATACGAAGTCTATCCTGAATAATCTTCACCTTGTCCAAGGCGTCTTGGACTAACTCAGAACCCAATAACCTAGCCTTTCCCGGCTCAAACCATCCGAATGGAGACCGACATCGCCTACCATACAACGCTTCATAAGGAGCCATCTGGATGCCCGACTGATAACTGTTGGTGTAGGAAAACTCAGCTAAAGGCAAGAACTGGTCCCATGAACCACCAAAATCAATAACACATGCCCGCAACATATCTTCCAACATATGAATAGTACGCTAGGACTGTCCGTCTGTCTGAGGATGAAATGTTGTGCTCAAATCAATATGTGTGCCCAACTCTCGCTGAAATACTCTCCTGAAATAGGAGGTAAACTGAGTACCTCGGTCTGATATAATGGATAGGGGCACACCATGCAATCTGACAATCTCTCTCATATAGATCTTTTCCAACTTCTCCGTTAAATACGAAATCGACACAGGAATGAAATGTGTTGACTTGGTCAGCCTATCCACAACAACCCATATTGCATCAACCATCCTCTGAGTCCGTGGAATCCCAACTACAAAATCCATCGTGATACGCTCCCACTTCCACTCGGGAAGTTGGATCTGCTGCATCAAACCACCGGGTCACTGGTGCTCATACTTAACCTGCTGACAATTCCAGCATCAAGCTACATAAGCTACACTATCTTTCTTCATCCTACGCCACCAATAATGCTGCCGCAAATCCTGGTACATATTTGCGGCGCCCGGATGAATGGAATACCGGGAACTATGGGCCCCCTGTAGTATCAACTCACGAATGCCATCCACATCAGGTACACAAATACGACCCAGCATCCTCCAAAATCCCTCGGCATCATTTGTGACCTGCTTGGCACGTCCGTACCGAACCGTATCTCTAAGAGCACATAAACAATGATCATCATACTGCCCGGCACGAATACGATCATACAATGAAGAACGAGCGACAGTATGGGTCAAAACACTGCCACCCTTAGAAACCTCCAGCCTTACAAATCGATTGGCTAACGCCTGAACATCCAAAGCAAGAGGTCGCTCTCCAACTGATAAATAGGCAAGACTACCCATGCTAACTGACTTTCGGCTCAAAGCATCGGCCACCACATTGGCCTTCCCCGGATGCTAGAGAATAGTAATATCATAATCCTTCAGCAACTCTAACCACCTTCTCTGCCTCATGTTTAACTCCTTTTGCTTAAAATAAGTATTGCAAACTCTTGTGATCAGTGAATACCTCACACGGTACCCCATACAAATAGTGCCTCCAAATCTTCAAGGCGTGAACAATAGCTACAAGCTCCAAGTCGTGAACTGGATAATTCTTCTTGTGTATCTTCAACTGACGAGATGCATAGGCTATGACCTTGCCATCCTGCATCAATACCGCACCGAACCCAACCCGTGACGCATCACAATACATGGTATACGGACCTGAACCTGTGGGCAATACCAACACTGGTGATATGGTCAATGCTGTCTTGAGCTTCTGAAAGCTCGCCTAACACTCCTCAGACCATCTGAACTGAACACCTTTCTGTGTCAACTTGGTCATCGGGGCTGCTATAGATGAAAGCCCCTCCACGAACTGGAAATAATAGCCTGCTAGGCCTAAGAAGCTCCGAATCTCTGTGGCTGAAGTGGGCCTAGGCCAATCTCTAACTGCTGAAACCTTCTTCGGATCCACCTGAATGCCCTCTGCCGACACAACGTGGCCCAAGAATGCCACAGAACACAACCAGAACTCGCACTTAGAAAACTTGGCGTACAACTGCCAATCTCTCAGAGTCTGGAGAACAACCCGAAGATGCTGCTCATGCTCCTCTCGACTACGGGAATAAATCAAGATATCATCTATAAACACGATCACGACTGAGTCCAAATAAGGCCTGAATACCCGATTCCTCAACTCCATAAAAGCAGCGGGGGCATTTGTCAACCCAAATGACATAACCAAAAACTCATAATGCCCATAACGAGTGCGAAAAGCCGTCTTAGGAACGTCAGACGCCCTGATCCTCAGCTGATGCTAACCAGACCTCAAGTCTATCTTAGAGAACACTGAAGCACCCTGAAGTTGATCAAATAAGTCATCCATCCTCGGCAAAGGATACTTGTTCTTAATAGTAACCTTATTCAACTGCCGGTAGTCGATACACATCCTCATCGAGCCATCTTTCTTCTTCACGAATAACACTGGAGCACCCCCAAGGAGACACACTAGGCCTAATGAAGCCTTTGCCTAACAATCTTGTAACTGCTCCTTCAATTCCTTCACAATACTGATATCGAGATACGATGCTTGAACACCTCATAATTACCAAAAATAACGTGCCTCATCTAACGCCACCTGGGGTGGGCACCTACCTTGTAGGTTAAGGCTCCATATCATAGCACGAATTTGGCAAACTTCGCACAGATAGTTAACTTAGGTTATCTATTTATTTATTTATTAATTAATGTTATTTTTATTACTCTTATTTTGTACATAATTAATAAGTTTAACAAGCATGACTCCCTACTAGTACTAAAGTAAAAACAAAACAAAATTTAATTCACAAGGGAGAATTTAAACACAAGGATCTCATCTTCACATGTCTTCCACCGCGGCTCGAGGCCCGGTCTAAATATACCAAATCATATTAACACGCGAGGATCTCTTCCTCAATTATGAATCGCAAGTAATATGCATATCGTGCCAATCAAAACATTCCATTTCCTTCATTTAAATATTTTTCGTTAAGCAAAATTTCAACACGTAATGGTAAACACAGTTATCCCCATAGACTTTCTCAATAAAAGTATTCACATAAGTAGATTTTCAGAGTTACGAAGCTCACCTGAGAGTGGAGCATATTAGAAGAATTTTATTAGATACGCATAATCGAATTTAGTTAAAAAATCATCACTTTATATAATTAGAGATTGTTCTTGTAATGAAACCATTTAATGTAACAACCTCATCCATACCATAGAAAATATATCAATAGACTGGGTCTCCACCTCTAGGAATCTAACCTCCACTATCGACATTCTGACTCCTTTTTCCCTAGGTGGTCATGTAGTTGAGTTGTAGCTGCAATGGGGCACGTAGCCTGAGTGCTCTAATGAAATATGACTCTCCCAAGTCTAGGTCAATTTCTACCACTAGCCGATATAAAGTATCATCCTGCCCTGAGTCGTCCAAAATTTAAAATCATTTTTGATTCCTTTAATGAGTCTGGGGACTCGCCCTCTGGCTATACGAGACAACGTAGGAGTATGACGGGTTAACTTACCGAGCCTGATGCCATATTCTGATATCGTCGTATGGCCTGACGCCACCGTGACTTCCACGCTGAGTAGACTTTTGTAGACTTCAAATTGTTTGAATAACTCCTTTGGTACTGAGGTATAGGGTTATTAAGGAGGTAGACGTACCCGAAATTCCCAGCCTTATCTCTTGTAAAAAAATCCCCGGCCTTGTGAATTCCAAACCAAAACCAATATGACACGCGACCTCGCAATCTATTCCGTGACAGTGGACTTCCCCCACGTGGCACGAAGTCATAGGTCACAATACCTGATAATCCACGATGTTAAACTTCACAACTCATATAATCAACCCCGTTGCTTTACACTTATTCCCATGGTGTGCAATACCTCATAGAAGCGGTCAAGAAAATCATGTGGGTCCTCAAAAGATATACCACTGAAATGGAGTGGAACTTGTTTGGTAACTTGTCCAACCTCAATAAATGGACTAGTGCATCTTGCAACAATGGAGTAGCTACAAATCCTTCCGGAATCTTAACTAGTCCAACATATACTGACCGAGCTAAAACCTCCGCATCTAGATCCATTTGAGACTGTACGATTGGTGCTGGTGTTCGAGCTTTAGACTGTACTCTGCTTCTGCCTCTTCCCTTGATCGTAGCCGTCATTGGGGCTTCATCTTTTGTCCGGTCGTAGACGCTTCGCGTGGTTTCGAGATTAGTGAGAGGACAAGAGTAAGCAAGCTCAATCATCAATGATAGAATAGATTCGCACGATGGAGATGAAGAAATGTGGAGTTATTCCTAACTTTGCAGCCTCTGGGGGATAAATACAGACGTCTCCGTACAGATCCCTCAGACTCTACCAAGCTTGTCCGTGAGTTGTGAGACCTAAGTAACCTAGAGCTCTAATACCAACTTGTCACGACCCGAAATCCCACCTTCAGGTCGTGACTGCGTCTAACGTTGAACCCGCTAGACAAGCCAACGTGTACAGTTAATCTAACATCAAAACACCAATTTAACAGAATTAACGGAAAACGCTTTACAATCCTTAACATCGGAAAATAGATAAATGCCTCAAAGCTAAGTGGAATAGTAAATACAAACGTCGCGTAAGCCCCAAAACCGGGACTCACAACTCACGAACTATCTATAGAATGATAAATACAAAGTCTGAAAGAAGATACATAATTGTCTTGGAAAACTAGAGAAAAGACAAGACAACATGAGATCTAAGGATAGAAGAGACGCCAAGGCCCACGAACGCCAGCGGGTATACCTTGAAGCCTCTGGGGTGGACTGAAGGAGACTCCCTCAATGCTGTCCACTAGGTCCAGGTGCGGGATATGCACAACATTAAGAAGTGCAGTGTAGTATCAGTACAACCGACCCCATGTACTGAGTAAGTGCCGAGCCTAACCTCGGCCGAAGTAGTGCGAGGCTATGCTTAGCAACAACGTTAACCTGTCCTATTCTACAACCCAAAGCATGGAAAAACAAGTCAAGATATAGACAGACAAGTATGGGGATACGGGAGCAGTTAAAGGGGAACATATGAGATAGAGCAGTTAAATGAGCATGAAGAGAAGACAAGAAAAGACCATTTAACAAATGAATGCTAAGGAAACCAGTGTAAATGCCATAAATGTAAATAATGGCACGACATCACCCTTCGTGCTTTTACTCTCTTCCTCACAATGCGATGTACGATGTGAAATAATCATGAAACATGGCACGGCATCACCCTTCGTGCTTTTACTCTCTTCCTCACAATGCGATGTACGATGTGAAATAATCATGAAACATGGCACGGCATCACCCTTCGTGCTTTTACTCTCTTTCTCACAATGCAATGTATTATGTATGTCAATGTAATCAATGTAAATCATGGCACGGCATCACCCTTCGTGCTTTTACTCTCTTCCTCACTATGCAAATTATGATGTAATCAATGTAAATCATGGCATGACATCACCCTTCGTGATTTACACTCTTCCTCACCAAAACAATGACAATATAAATGGCAAGGAATGCAGCATAGTGGAAATACAACTCAAAATCACCCGGCAAGGGGAAAGTATCAGTCAATATCATAATAATTTTCCGGCAAGGGTCTCAGCTATAACCAATCATTTCAAATACATCCTTTACAATTGGGTTCTCAATCGAACCAATACATCATGAGTTCATCACCCAGAGATTTCACAATATTCAACTTCCAAGTAGAGACAAATTCATATTATGACGAACATGGAAGTAATAATAAGATTTTTATCAAAAATAGACTCATGGGCATGCTTGACACACAATGCATAGGTACTCGTCACCTCACATATACATTGAACATGATAAACACTTAACACATAGCACACAATACCTATTCCCTCACCAAATTTAGGCAAGACACTTACCTCGGGTCAAAAAAAAATAGCAATCAAGCCTCTAACACCGCCTTTCCTTTAGAATCCGACTCCGAAACGATATTATCTAGGCATAATTAACTCAAGTATATCAATAATGACTCAATAAATCAATCACATAGCCTAATTACCCATTTCCTAGTATTCTTCCAAAAATACCAAAATTCGACCCCGGGCCCGCTTGGTCCAAACACGAGGCTCGGACCAAAACACGATCACCCATTTCCCCACAAGTCCAAATATATAATTTGTTTTAAAATACGACCCCAAAATAGGTTGAATTGCCCAAAATTTCCAAAACCCTAACTCTACCCAAAATCCCTAACTTCTATTTTGTTTTTCATGATTTTAGGCCTAGATTCTACGATGAAATCTTGTAAAAAGAAGTAAAGAAGTAAAGAAAATGAGTTAGAAATCACTTACTAATATTTTAGAGAAGAAAGAGTGTTTGGAAAATCGCCTCTTATGATTTTAGGGCTTTGAAAAGTGAAAATAACTGAAATTCCCATCTATTTATACCCCCTTCAGGCCCCCACCGCGGTCAGCGAAAAATGGACCGCGGCCGCGCTGAAGAAAACCAATAAAAACTGAAGAAAACCAAGAAACAATGATTGCAGCGACATGCTTTAGTAATTTGGCCATCACTTTCTCTAACGATGTCCAAATTACAATTTCTATACCTTTCTGGAAACTAGACACGAATGGCTACAACTTTTGTGTTTGAATCATCTCAAAATTGCTTGTAGATCAAAAGATATAGGCCTCCGAGTCGGCCAGTTTTCCAGCTCCTCCACCGCGGACCGCGAGAAAACGACCGCGGCCACGAAGCCCTTAGCGCGGTCCGCGAAAACAGGATCGCGGACAGCGGTGGTAAGTTCAGGGATCGAGTTCTATGACCTCCAACAGCTATATTTTAAGCCTAAAAGCAACCTGGGACCTACCCGAAACTCACCCGAGCCCTCGGAACCTCAAACCCAATGAAACACACGACTACCAAATCATCCTGCGGACTTATTCAAACATTTAAATCACCAAAATATCATAAAAAAACAAGGAGTTAAACCTCAAAACTCATAGAATTTTCTTAAAACTTCATAAGGCTTAACTATTCCGATTTTGATCCGAAACACGTCATTTCAAGTCCGTTTTACACCAAATTTCACAGATAACTCACATAACATATATTAAACCTGTTCCGGGCTCCGGAACCATAATACGGGCCCAATAACACGGTTTTCACATGAATATTCATTTTCAAAATCCATAATTATTTTCAGAAAATAATTTTCTTTAAAAATTAATTTCTCGGGCTTGGGACCTCGGAATTCGATTCCGGGCATATGCCCAAGTCCCATATTTTCCTACGGACCCTCCGGGATCGTCAAATATCGGGTCCGTGTACGTTTACCAAAAATGTTGACCAAAGTCAACTTTAATTAATTAATTATTATAAAAATCAACTTTTCATCTAGTTTTCACATCAAGCTTCCCGGGTACATGCTCGGGCTACGCACGCATACCGAGGTGAGATTAACGGAGGCTTTCGGGGCCTCAGAACACAGATTTAGCTAAATTAACTTAGGATGACCTTTTGGGTCATCACACTAAAGTTTGCCTACATGAGTGTGGTTGGCCTAAACATGCATACTTTTACCGTTCAATTAATGAGAGCAAATAAATAACATTTAAAACTTAATTTAGACTGACTTACGCTAATCCAAGCTCAAACTACTCTTTGTTTCTCTTAATCTAATCTATAAACTAATTTTCAAAGTCAGTTCATGAGCAACTTATTTTATATCTTAGCTTAAACCTTGTTTTACATCTATAATATATCAACACAAATTAGACAATTAAATTCAAACCATTCTTTGTATCAACAGAAAACATTTACTAAGCAAATCAACACCAGCAAACAAACAATACGCTAAACACATAATCACTAGGTTTATACTATCGAAAATCAAGCTTGAGACGGAGAGAAATAAGGAAACAGGGCAAGAATTTGACCTTTAGCCGAGCTTTCCAATATATTTGAATCTCCGACGACAACTTAATGAGAATTTCGACGACCGAACTCGATAAGAAAACAAGCACAGCAACATAAACTTCAGTAGGAACCACAAAAGGCAACCTCGAACGGCAACCCCCAACGATCAAACACCTGTTTCACCCACCCCCTGAATTCGAACCGAAATTGCCACGAGCTGAGCAAGCCACAACAACAGAACAACAACGAGAAGGAGTAGAATCAACACAAAACATCAATTTCTAAATCTAGAACTTCGAAAATGGATCTTGAAACAAGCCAAAAATGCTGAACAATTGACGAACGACACCAAGTAATCTAGAAAACAACATAGTCCAGTACAAAACAATAGTATTTTTCTTTAAGGCCCAGATTTTCGGAAGCTCTTTTCCTTTTTTAAATCTATTTTTGTAAAATTCAAAAATCAATTCTCAGTTGTTTCGTGTTGTTCTCGTGAACTGTGCGGGCAGATATATATATATATATATATATCATAATGGGGGAAGTAGGAGTGTAAGAGATGGGGGTGGCTGTCTTGGGTTGTGGTGGTCGGCGGTCTGGGCGGCTGCTGGTTATGGTGGTGGGGGAGCGACGGACAGAAGGATTTGGGGTAATGGCCGGCGGCAGACTGGTGTGTAGAAGGAAGAAGGGTGTCTCTGATGTGTGGCTATAATTCATGGTTTAACGCATTATGTGCCTTACATTTTATGTATTTTAATGGTAAAAATACACCTCGTTTGAGCATAATGGAGTCTATTTTATGTGTAGGTGAATTGGAGATGGAAGCTATCACGACCCGAAATCCCACCCTTCAGGACGTGACTGCGTCTAGCGTTGAGCCCGCTAGACAAGCCAACGTGCACAAATAATCTCACTTTTGCAACCCAATTCAGCAGTAATAAAGAAAATACCTTCAAAAATCTTAACAGAAATAACGAAATACTTCAAAAATTTTAACAGCGGAAATGTAATAGAAATTCAAAAATGCAAAGTGAAATAGTAAAATACATAGCATCGCATAAGCCCAAAACCGGGTGTCACAACTCACGAACTATCTAAACAGAGTGCTAAATACAAAGTCTGAAAAGAAATACACAATTGTCTTGAAACTAGGAGAAAAGGTAAGACAATAAGGAATCCAAAGGCAGGAGAGACACCAAGGCCAACGAAAGTCGGCGGGCATACCTTGAAGCTGTGGGTGGACTGAAGGTGACTCCCTCAATGCAGTCCACTGGGTCCGGATGCGGGGTCTGCACAACATTAAGATGTGCAGTGTAGCATCAGTACAACCGACCCTATGTACTGAGTAAGTGCCGAGCCTAACCTCGGCCGAAGTAGTGACGAGGCTAGACTTAGCAACAACGTTAACCTGTCCTATTTTACAACTCAAGCATGGAAAAGCAAGGCGAAAGATAGGCAGACAAGTATGGGATACGAGAGCAGTAAAGGGGAACAAGTGAAATGAAGCAGTTAAATTGACATATAGAAGTAAACAAGGGAGGCAATTTAACTCAATAGCTAACGAAGCCAGTATAAATCTAGAAATGTAAATAATGGCACGGCATCACCTTTCGTGCTTTTACTCTCTTCCTCACAATGCAATGTACAATGTAAGGCAATATAAATCATGGCACGACATTAACCTTCGTGTTTATAATCAATGTAAATCATGGTACAACATTAACCTTCGTGCTTATAATCAATGTAGATCATGGCACGACATTAACCTTCGTGCTTATAATCAATGTAAATCATGGCACGACATTAACCTTCGTGCTTATAATCAATGTAAATCATGGCACGGCATCACCCTTCGTGCTTTACTTTTTCTCTCTCACTATGCAATGTAATCAAATATCATGGCACGGCATCACCCGTCGTGCTTTACACTCTTCCGCACCAAACAATGATAGATATAATGGTAAGGAATACAACATAGTGGAAATACAGTTCAATATCACCCGGCAAGGGGAAAACATCAATCAATATCACAACAATTGCCCGTCAAGGGTCTCATCTATAACCAATCAATTCAAATATATCCTTAACATTTGGATTTTCAATCAAACCAATACATCATAGGTTCATCAACCAATACTTCCAACAATAACGACTTCCAAGTAGAGACAAGTTCATAATATAACGAACATGGAAGTAATAACAAGATTTTTATCAAAAATAGAATCACGGGCATGCTTGAGACACAATGCATAGGTACTCGTCACCTTACCTATGCATTGAACATGATAAACACTTAGCACATAGCATACAATACCTATTCCCTCACCAAAGTTAGGCAAGACACTTACCTCGGGTCCAAAATATAGCAATCAACCTTCTAACACCGCCTTTCCTTTTGAATTCAACTCCGGAACCACAATATCTAGGCATAATTAACTTAAGTATATCAATAATAACACAATCTCATAGCCTAAATACACAATGCCTATATTCCAAAATTCGACCCCGGGCCCGCTTGGTCCAAACACGAGGCTCGGACCAAAACCCGATCACCCATACCCCCATGAGTTAGAATATATAATTTGTTTTGAAATCCGACCCCAAATTGGTGTTGAATTACCCAAAATTCCCAAAAACCTAACTCTACCCAAAAACCCCTAATTTCTACTTTGATTTTAGGATTTTAGGCCTAGATTCTAGTGTTTATGGAAGAAAAGTGGGAGAAAGTTGTGTTAGAATCGATTACCTATGAGATTGTAGTGATGGAACTCTCCAAAAATGGCTAAGGAGCTGTGGAGAAGAAGATGAGGGTGAAAATTATGAAAAATCCCGTAATGGGTATGTTTTGGGTATTTAAAAATGACTGCGCGAAAATGCACTCTGCGATCGCAAAAGGGGAGGTGCGATCGCAGAAGAGGACTTAACTGAACCTGCGCGATCGCAGGAAGACAAACGCGATCGCAGAGCACTGGGACCTCACCTCTACGCGATCGCAGAGCACTGGGACCTCACCTCTACGCGATCGCGGACCCCTACACGCGACCGCACTGGATTAACTACCCCCAGACCTCGACCTACCTAGCCCACTATGCGATCGCGGAGTAGATGATGCGATCACATAGAGTAACAGTGACCCCCTCCCAGCCCAGTACTATGTGATCGCAGCTATGCTTATGCGATGGCATAGAGACACACACCAGGCACCAGCAGCTGAACCAAAACACCAGAGTTTTTCCCTTTTTCTCACCCCGTTATCTACCCGAAACTCACTCGAGCCCTCGGGTATCAAAACTAAAAACACACACGACTCCCACAACATCCTACGGACTTATTCAAGCATTTGAATCATCGAAACATCATCAAAATCAATGAATTAAACCTCAAAAATCTTAGAATTTTCTTAAAACTTCATAAAGCTTAACTTTTCCAATTTTAATCTGAATCACGTCATTTCAAGTCCGTTTTACACCAAATTTCACAGATAAGTCACATAACATATATTAAACCTGTTCCGGGCTCCGGAATCATAATACGGCCCGGTAAACACGGTTTTCACCCGAAGTTCATTTTCAAAAACCTTTATTATTTTCAAAAAATAATTTTCTTTAAAAATTCATTTCTCGCGCTTGGGACCTCGGAATTCGATTCCGGGCATACGCCCAAGTCCCATATTTTCCTACGGACCCTCCAGGACCGTCAAATCACGGGTCCGGGTCCGTTTGCCAAAAATGTTGACCAAAATCAACTTTATTCATTTAATTGTTACAAAAATTCCATTTTTCCTCAGATTTTCACATAGCAGCTTCCCGGCTACATGCCCGGGGGCTGCACACACATATCGAGGTGAGATTAACAGAGGCTTTCGGAGCCTCAGAACACCGATTTAGCTAAATTCACTTAGGATTACCTTTTGGGTCATCACAGAAGCCGAGCTAAATGGATGCATAAACGTCAAAAAATGCGCTTAAGAATCAAAAAGGGCTGACCCTGGCCTTATCCAGGCGTTAGGCTTGTAAAGCCTGGTCCTACCAGGCGTTAGACACATAAAGCCTGGTCATACCATGCATTATCCAGGCGTTAGACACATAAAGCCAGGTGCAACCTGGCGTTTGGCATGCGTTTTCCTTGTAATGCTCAGTCAAAGATCAGGCCCAATATGAGTTTTAAAGGCTTTAAGTGTTTCCCGGTTTGACTAGGAGTGACCTACACATTTAGGGCTTGTCCCAAAACATATAAATAGACCGAAAAACATAACTTTGAAGGACTTTTGCCATTGGAGACAAGAGGAGATCGTGGAACACTACTCAGAATATCAAAGCATTGATTTTTACATCCTTTATTCCTTACTACATAATTTAATTATGCAAGTTATTTTGGATTTCAATACTATTATGAGTAGCTAACTCTTTAATCTAAGGTTTTGGTGGAACCCGTTGGGGATGAACTTATTGTTATATTAATATAGTTTTGGTTTAGTTATCTCTATCAATCATGAACACGCTCTATCAATCATGAACACGCAGGCTATCATAAATCTCTCTCAAGTAATTATGATAATATACTAGACGCACTTTCTCAATAGGGTGTCTCCTAGGGTTTTTGTCTTTAAGGTTAGAAGAAGAGAGAAGCTATGGAGCCATTTTTTTTTGTTTTTCAGGGCGTGTCTAGGTTGTGAAGAAGAGATTGGAGAATTAGGGTGTGCTGATGGTTATCTCCTTTGAGCTCAAGAGCTCTTTTCCAAGCTGCTACTTTTTAGAATGAAGAACAATTGTTCTCTTTCTCTGTGGGTGAGATGAGAGTTGTCGATCCCCAAAAGAGGAGGGAACGGCTAAAGGGGTCTCAATTAGGTCTCTAGGGTTTTTCCAAAAATAGGAAGATCCCCTCGTTAGGTTAGAAAATGAGATTTTTAAAGGGAGGGGGATCCGGTTGGGCCAGTTAGGGAATGGGCTAGGCGGGTATTGGGCTGAAACAATGCAATTGGGCCAAGAAAATTGGCCCAGTTTGTTTGAAGACTTGGCCAACATTTCTCTTTCTTGTAATTCCATTTTGATTTCAAATTCTACCTAAAACATAACTTAAATCTAATTATCAAAAATTAATTCTATTTTATTTATTAACAAATATATGTAAAAAGTTTAGAAAAATAAATATATTTTTGTTTGATTTTTACGTAGTAATTCTAACAATTAAAGAGTAACTAATTCCTAAAAATGCAAATTAAACCTAGAATTGCATGAAATAAAAATGTGAGAATTTTTATGCTTTTTCTATGATTTTATAATATTGAACATGCATAAAATGCAACTAAATGCATACAATCAATTAAAAGAAAATTCTATAAATTCAAAAACAAATAGGAAAAAACTATTTTTTGTGAATTTTGTAGGAATATTTTCTGTAGGGCAAAAAATAGGTGCTCACAGAGAGCTTGACTCCGCCATTGTGAAGTTCTGCCTCCGCTATCAGGTGTGCTTGGCACAGGTAAGCCCTTCCGTGTGGAGGACAATCGCTTGCCTTCCGTGTGGTACGCGGAACAGCTTGAGTGTAGGTATGCTAATGGATATTTAAAAACCGATTAAAACGACTGAATTATACAGTCGTATCAATAATTAGGGCTAGTTTTTTATTTTATTAAAATAAACCAAAAAATACACAACCATACCAAAAAATTTACATTGTGAAAAATATACTTATATATTAAGTTTTAAAATAATAAAGCCTTTTCTATGATTTTATAATATTGAACATGCATAAAATGCAACTAAATGCATACAATCAATTAAAAGAAAATTCTATAAATTCAAAAACAAATAGGAAAAAACTATTTTTTGTGAATTTTGTAGGAATATTTTCTGTAGGGCAAAAAATAGGTGCTCACAGAGAGCTTGACTCCGCCATTGTGAAGTTCTGCCTCCGCTATCAGGTGTGCTTGGCACAGGTAAGCCCTTCCGTGTGGAGGACAATCGCTTGCCTTCCGTGTGGTACGCGGAACAGCTTGAGTGTAGGTATGCTAATGGATATTTAAAAACCGATTAAAACGACTGAATTATACAGTCGTATCAATAATTAGGGCTAGTTTTTTATTTTATTAAAATAAACCAAAAAATACACAACCATACCAAAAAATTTACATTGTGAAAAATATACTTATATATTAAGTTTTAAAATAATAAAGCATTTACTATGATTTTATAATATTGAACATGCATAAAATGCAACTAAATGCATACAATCAATTAAAAGAAAATTCTATAAATTCAAAAACAAATAGGAAAAAACTATTTTTTGTGAATTTTGTAGGAATATTTTCTGTAGGGCAAAAAATAGGTGCTCACAGAGAGCTTGACTCCGCCATTGTGAAGTTCTGCCTCCGCTATCAGGTGTGCTTGGCACAGGTAAGCCCTTCCGTGTGGAGGACAATCGCTTGCCTTCCGTGTGGTACGCGGAACAGCTTGAGTGTAGGTATGCTAATGGATATTTAAAAACCGATTAAAACGACTGAATTATACAGTCGTATCAATAATTAGGGCTAGTTTTTTATTTTATTAAAATAAACCAAAAAATACACAACCATACCAAAAAATTTACATTGTGAAAAATATACTTATATATTAAGTTTTAAAATAATAAAGCATTTAATTTTTTCTTAGGCTTTTGGAATAATGAAACAGTTACAAGCCAACAAGTAGTTAAACTCAAAATCATAATTCTCAAACCTATTATGCTACTCTTATAGAAACTAAATTATTTCTAGCATATTCACTAGAAAGACACAAGGTATTGTAGCGATTATGAGTAGCAAACTACAGTGTATTGAATATGGTTCCTTTCGTATGCTTTTGATTTATATTTCTAATCTTCTATAGACTTTATTCTTGAATCCTAGCTTGGTTATTATCTTTCCACTCGTGTGATTTATATTTTTTTGTATTTGTTTAGTTTATTTTACGTTGATGTAGAATAGTTGATGGATCTATACTCTAGCCATCTTTCATATTTTCTTAATTCATCACCTTTTAAACTGTAAAAATATCTACAGGATTTTTCAAAGTCCTATAAAAGTACGTATGTTATTGCATTCTACTTGTACTAGTGATTTTTATATGACATTTAAAAAAATTACCGAAAAAATTACCGAACCGTACCGATACCGAAGAGAAACCGATATGATTGACACGATTTTGAAAAGTTTAATTTTGACTATATATTAATTGAATAATCGAAAAATTGATATGATTCAAATTTTATAAAACAATCGACGAACCATTGACACTCCTACTTGTGTGCACACAAAATATCTCGTTGGCCCGTTCTTTTCCTTGTTAAATATGTTCCCACCCATTTCCCCGCTTTCTTTTTAGTCCTTCATTATTTTTCCTCGTATAGTTAATGTAGAATAGGTAAGGCTAATTAAACCGTCGTAACTATAAGACTATTCGAATTTAAAATTTAAAATTTGGGAAAATGACAGCAAAATAATTGCCAAAAAATATGTATTTATTGTATATATACACATTCTGCATGTTATATAAATTATACAAATTTTATACAGTTTTTCAACATTAACCTCTTAATTATTATTTGTTTCATTGATGACTTTATTGGTATTGGGGAGATTATATTAAATCATACAATTTAACTATTAATTAAAAATTAAATTAAGAATATGTATTACTCAATCATGATCAAGTGATAAATGTGTGCATCAAAGATATATTTTGTATTTATTAATTTGGTCTAAATCCGAGTGAGTGTAAATCTTTACTGAGTGGTTATAGGAACAAATAGAATAAACTCCTGATAAAAAACCTACCACTACCTAGTGTTTTATCAAATCATATCAACTTTATCATAGTTAAGTAATTTAACGAGGTAACATAGCAGCTAAGCATAGTAAAGTAATAGAAGTCCATCACATAAAATAAATATAATTATTAATTAGGTGTAAATAATACTACCATTAATTTGGTGTAAATAATGTTACCAACCCCTATGCTACACAACGAAATGCCAATAAACACCAAAGGCAAAAATGCAAAATCTAAAAAATTTCAGACTCGGCCACAAATATTTACAGCACTAGTTAATATATACATATATTCTGCACTAATTATATATCATATATTAATCTGTCGATTAATTTTTAAGCAGACGACTATTTCAGTTTAAAAAAATTAGAAGAAATTAATTTAAAGCTAGAGGGACAAGATGATTTGGAGAGCCAGAAAGGGGCCCTTAACTTCAAGTTAAGCAAAATCTTGGGGTGGTTGGTAAAGTGTCACACATTTCCTATGAAAGTGACCATGGCATGTCCTGTGGGGACAACTTTATTGGTCTAAGATCCTTACTATATTACAATTATTAGGTATTAGTACTATTTTCGACATACGAAATATAGAATAATTAAACAACAAAACGTAAGCAAGAGTTGTGGTGGACTGGTAGAGGTATCGATTTTGAGTCATTGGGTATAAAGTCACCTTTGTTTGGAAGCATTTTATTCTCAATGTGAGACTTGCCGGTGCGAATCCAAATTTAATCGGGCCCCTAATGTGGGTACTCGACACCGAATGGGAAACCAAAAAAAAAAAGTAATTGACTCACAAACTTAACCAAATTTTGTATTTACACTCGATACATATTGATAGTTTCCCTCATCGATCGTCATCATCAATAACTGTGATGACCCAAAAGGTCATCCTGTGTAAATTTAATTAAAAACTGTGTTCCAAGGCCCCGAAAGCCTCTGTTAATCTCTCCTCAATATGCGTGCACTGCCCGGGCACGTAGTCGGGAAGCCTTTATGTGAAAACTTAATGAAAAGATGAATTTATAATAATTAATTGATTAAAGTTGACTTTGGTCAACATTTTCGGTAAACGGACCCGGACCCGTGATTTGACGGTCCCGAAAGGTTCGTAGAAAAATATGGGACTTGGGCATATGCCCGGAATCGAATTCCGAGGTCCTAAGTCCGAGAAATGAATTTTTAAAAAAAATTGTTTTCTGGAAATAGTAAAGACTTTTGAAAATGAACTTCGATGTGAAACTTGTGTTACCGGGCCCATATTATGGTCCCGCCGCCCAGAACAGGTTCAATATATGTTATATGAGTTATCTGTAAAATTTGGTGTAAAAGGGACTTGATTTGACGTGTTTCGGATCGAAAATGAAAAATTTGATAGTTTATAAAGTTTGAGGAAATTCTAGGGATTTTGGAGTCTAATTCCTTGTTTTTTATGATATTTTGATGGTTTAAGTACTTGAATAAATCCGTAGGATGAATTGGGAGTCGTGTGTATTTTTGGTTTTTGAGCCCGAGGGCTCGGGTGAGTTTCTGGTAGGTGTCAGAGTGCAAAGAGGGTAGAAAAATCTGGTGTTTGGGGATCAGATCTGGTGTCTGGTGTAGTACTCTTCGAGAACGCGGGGTAACCCTCGCGAACGCGAAGAGAAAATGGAGGATTCCTGGGAATTACTCTATGCGAACCCGTAAAGGGAGACGCGAACGCGGAGCACTGGACAGCGCGTCCCCAGGGGTGCGAACGCATAGAGTTAGGCTGGGGTCTGGGTAGCATTAATGCTTCGCGAACGCGGCCATGGTGACGCGAACGCGTAGGTTCAGCAGGTCAACCCTTCGCGAACGCGAAGGGTAAATTTTGTCCAGTCATTTTAAGTGTCAAAAAGAGAATAGTTACGGGATTAAACCCACTTCTTCTTCCCCAACCCACCTAGGTGATCTTTTGAAGAGTTTTTCCTCCATAGCTTCATAGGTAAGTAAACTTAGCTCTAATTTCTTTCATTTTGTTCATCAATCACTAGATTCTAGGCCTAAAAACATGAAATTAAAGGTAGAAATTAAGGGTTTTGGGTAGAGTTAGGGTTTTGGAATTTTTGAGAATTCAACCTCGTTTTGGGGTCGGATTTCGAAACAAATTGTATATTCGGGCTCGTAGGGGAATGGGTTATCGGGTTTTGGTCCGAACCTCGAGTTTGGACCAAGCGGGCCTGGGGTCGAATTTTGGTATTTCT
Source organism: Nicotiana undulata (assembly GCA_005239495.1). Classification (NCBI taxonomy): domain Eukaryota; kingdom Viridiplantae; phylum Streptophyta; class Magnoliopsida; order Solanales; family Solanaceae; genus Nicotiana; species Nicotiana undulata. The sequence continues at coordinate 40,574 of ML288708.1, forward strand.
GGAAGAATGATGAAAAATGTATAATTAGACTTTGTGATTGAATTATTGAGTCATTATTAATATTATTGAGTCGATTATGCTTAGATACTATCGTTTCGAAGTTGGATTCGAGAGGGAAAGGAGTGCTAGAGGCTTGATTTGCATTTTCGGAGCCGAGGTAAGTGTTTGGCCTAACTTTAGTGAGGGAATAGGTGTTGAGTCATATGTGCTACTTGTATTATCATGTTCAATGTATAGGTAAGGTGACGAGTACCTATGCATTGTTTGTCAAGAATGCCCGTGAGTCTAATTTGGTGAATTACCTGTTATTATTCCGATGTTTATTGTGTTTTGAAGTAGTTTCCTTGGGAAAGTTGTTGAATTGCTGAGATTAACCGTTAAGTACTTGTGGTATGATATTTCAGTCGAGGACTCAATTCATTACATTATATACTTATAAGAGATTGGTTATAGCTGGGTCCCTTGCCGGGCATTGTTATTATATTGGCTGATGTTTTCCCCTTGCTGGGTGGTTTTGGATCGTATTCCATGTTGTTAAATGCCTTGCCAAGTTGTCATTTGTTGTTGATTTGGGTGAGGAAGAGTGTAAAGCACGAAGGGTGATGCCGTGTATTCATCTCATTCATTTCATACATTGCATGGTGAGGAAGAGAGTAAAAGCATGAAGGGTGATGCCGTGTCATGTTTAACATTGCTTTTATCTATACATTGCATAGTGAGGAAGAGAGTAAAAACGCGAAGGGTGATGCCGTGCCATTATTTATATTGCTTTCATTTATACATTGCATTGTGAGGACGAGAGTAAAATCACGAAAGGTGATGTCGTGCCATTATTTATATTGCTTTCATTTATACATTGCATTGTGAGGACGAGAGTAAAATCACGAAAGGTGATGTCGTGCCATTATTTATATTGCTTTCATTTATACATTGCATTGTGAGGATGAGAGTAAAAGCACGAAGGGTGATGACGTGCCATTATTCATATCGTTGTCATTTACGCATTGCATTGTGAGGATGAGAGTAAAAGCACAAAGGGTGATGTCGTGTACATTCTTGTTTGAGTTATTATGTCATGTTGACTTGATCCTTTGCATTATTGGTTGTTCAGTTATTCATAGTCTCTTCTCACTTGTTACCCCATTTACTTGTCCTCGTATTACCATGCTTAACTGCTTATTTCTTGCCATTTCCTTTGGTTGATATTATAGAACTGCACAGGTAAATTGTTGTTGTCGTGTCTAGCCTCGTCACTACTTTGCCGAGGTTAGGCTCGGAACTTACTCAATACATGGGGTCGGTTGTACTGATGCTACACCTGCACTTCTTGATGTTGTGCAGATTATGCAGCCGGACCCGGTGGACATCGTTAGAGGGAGTATCCTTCTGTCCGTTTCAGACGGCACCGAGGTAGCTTACGTAGGCGTTCGTGGATCTCGACGTCACTGTCTATCTTTCCTTCTGTCATCTATGTATTTCCAGACAGATATTTCATTTTATTTCAAATTGTTGTCTTTAGCTAAATCTTATACTGGTTCGTGAGATTGTGACTCCACTTCTGGGTTTTGTACCTAAAGGGGTTTCTTCATTATTGGCTTTTGTTATTTTAGATTTTGTTAAGCTTCCGCATTTTTATCACAATTATCTAGTCAGTGTTTATTACTTTCACTTGTTAATAAATCAACTCGGTTAACACGTTGGCTTGTCTAGCAGGTGCAACGTTAGGCGCCATCACGGCTTGAAGGTGGATTTTCGGGCTGTGACAAGTTGGTATTAGAGCACTAGGTTGCTTAGGTCTCACAACTCACAGACAAACTGAGTAGATTCTGAGGGATCGGTACAGAGACGTCTCGACTTATCCCCCAGAGGCTGCAAAGTTAGGAATAACTTCATATCTTTCATTCTCTGTCGTGCCATTTTAATTCTAAATACTAATCGAGTCTCTATTGTACTCTCTCGCAGATGGCGAGAACGCGTGCTTCCTCATTGACTGATCAGCAGCCCGATCCTCCTATTGCAGCTCCTACGAGGGGCCGAGGCCGAGGCCGAGGCCGTGCTAGAGGCCGTGGCAGAGCTATAGCAGCAGCCACAGTAGAGGACCCACAGGTAGACTTTGCCGGTGAGGTTCCTACTCAGACGGTTCTAGTCGGACCAGCTCAAGTCCCAGAGGGGTTCATTGCCACCCTAGTGCTTCAGGATGCTCTAGTCCGCTTGGTGGGACTTATGGAGAGTGTGTCTCAGGCTGGTCTTCTTCCTACTGCACCAGCTGGTTCTGAGGCTGGAGGAGGGACCCAGACTCCTGCTACTCACACACCCGGGAAGTTTGCCACTCAGTTCCAGACTCCGGCACCTCAGACAGCCAGAGTAGCTCAGCCGGGTATTGTGGCACCGGTAGTTGAGGGGGCAGCTATGTCAGCAGATGCTCTATGGAGATTGGATAGGTTCACCAAGTTATTCACTACTACTTTTACTGGTGCACCATCAGAGGATCCCCAGGATTATTTGGACAGCTGTTATGAGGTTCTTTGGAACATGGGCATAGTAGAGTCCAATGGAGTTGATTTTGCTACCTTTCGTCTTTCGGGTTCTGCCAAGACTTGGTGGAAGGACTATTGCTTAACCAGGCCAGCTGGGTCTGCACCTTTGACTTGGGCTCAGTTCTCCGAGTTATTCTTGGGGAAGTTCCTTCCAGTTACTCAGCGAGAGGATCTCCAGAGGCAGTTTGAGCATCTCCAACAGGGCTCTATGTCTGTCACTCAGTACAAGACCAGGTTCATCACTCTAGCCAGGCATGCACTTATGATACTTCCCACTGATCGTGAGAGAGTGCCCACTGATCATGAGACAGTGCGGAGATTTATTGAGGGTTTAGCTCAGCCCATCAGACTTTAGATGACCATGGAGTCAGGTACTGATATTTCATTCCAGGATGCGGCCAATGTGGCTAGGAGGATTGAGATGATTTTGTCACAGGGTGGTGGTCAGGGGGCTGACAAGAGGCCCCGTAATTTTGGTCGATTTAGTGGAGCCTCATCTGGAGGCAGAGATTCTTTTGACATAGGTCATCCTCCCAGACCCTATCAGTCGGCACTTCAGGTATCTCACAGTGCACCGTCAGCTCATATTAGTGCACCATCAACACCTACTAGTGCACCGCCACTTTAGAGTTTCAGGGAGGTTATTCGGACCGACAGGGTCAGTTATAGAGTCAGCAGCCATAGCAACAGAGGCCTTGTTATTCTTGTGGTGTTTCGGGGCACATTGCGAGGTATTGCCCCATGGCTTCTGGTAGTTCTCAGTATCAAGGTTCTCGTGCCATGGTCCCCGCGGCAGGTGCACCCTCACCCCCATCAGCCACCTAGGGGTGGAGGTCGTGGTGCTAAAGGTGGAGGTCAGACTCATAGAGGTGGAGGGCAGGCCATGAGAGGTAGAGGTCAGCCCGTAGCAGGAGACCCGGAGATGTACAGATTGGAGGGGCTCAGCCCCGGTGCTATGCTTTTCCTGCCAGGCCTGATGCTTAGGCTTCTGATGTTGTTCTTACAGGTATTGTTTCAGTTTGTAGCCGAGATGCTTCAGTGTTATTTGATCCGGGTTCTACATTCTCATATGTGTCTTCATATTTTGCCCCTTATTTGAGTATGCCCCGTGACTCCTTGAGTACTGCTGTGCATGTGTCTACACCGGTGGGTAATTCTATAGTGGTAGATCGAGTCTACCGTGCTTGCTTAGTTGTTATTGGTAGGTTGGAGATTAAGGTTGATCTTTTGCTTCTTGATATGGTTTACTTTGATGTTATATTGGGGATGGATTGGCTATCTCCCTACCATGCTATTCTGGACTGTCATGCCAAAACAGTGACCTTAGCCTTGCCAGGAGTACCTCGTCTGGAGTGGAGAGGGACTCCTAGTCATTATTCCGGTAGAGTTATTTCTTATATGAAGGCTCGTCGCATGGTCGAGAAGGGTTGTCTGGCCTATTTGGCCTATGTTCGTGATTCTGGTGCCGAGGTTCCTTCTATAGAGTCTGTGCCCGTGGTTCGTGAGTTTTCAGAGGTATTCCCTGCTGACCTGCCGGGCATGCCACCCGACATGGATATTGATTTTTGCATTGAGTTGTCTCCGGGCACTTAGCCCATTTCTACTCCGCCGTATCGTATGGCCCCGCCAGAGTTGAAGGAATTAAAGGAGCAATTGCAGGATTTGTTGGATAAAGGCTTCATTAGTCCTAGTGTTTCTCCTTGGGGTGCTTCAGTGTTGTTTGTTAAGAAGAAAGATGGCTCAATGAGGATGTGTATTGACTACCAACAGTTGAATAAGGTTACTATTAAGAACAAGTATCCTTTGCCGATGATTGATGATCTATTTGACCAGCTTCAGAGTGCTACATTGTTCTCCAAGATAGACTTGAGATCAGGTTACCATCAGCTGAGGATTAGGGCCTCTGATGTCCCTAAGACAGCCTTTCGCACTCGTTATGGGCACTATGAGTTTTTGGTGATGTCTTTTGGGTTGACTAATGCCCCCATTGCATTCATGGAGTTGATGAACCGAGTGTTCAGGCCTTATTTGGACTCGTTTGTTATTGTTTTCATTGATGATATATTGATATACTCTCGCAGCCGAGAGGAGCATAAGCATCACCTTAGAGTCGTCCTCCAGACTCTGAGGGACAGTCAGTTGTATGCCAAATTCTCCAAGTGTGAGTTTTGGTTGAGTTCGGTTGCGTTTCTAGGCCATGTGGTTTCATCAGAGGGTATTCAGGTGGATCCCAAGAAGATTTCAGCAGTCAGAGATTGGCCCAGGCCCACTTCAACTACGGAGATTCAAAGCTTCTTGGGCTTAGCAGGGTATTATCGCTGATTTATGGAGAGATTTTCATCTATCGCAGCCTTGATGACCAGGTTGACCCAGAAGAGTGCTCAGTTCAGGTGGTCGGATGAGTGCGAGGCGAGCTTTCATAAGCTCAAGACAGCCTTGACCACGACACCAGTGTTAGTTTTGCCCACAGATTCAAGACCGTATACCGTGTATTGTGATGCTTCAGGGTTGGGCTTGGTGCAGTGTTGATGCAGGATGACAAAGTTATAGCCTACGATTCTCGTCAGTTGAAGATTCATGAGAAGAACTATCCAGTTCATGATTTGGAGCTTGCAGCTATTGTTCATGCATTGATGATTTGGAGGCACTATCTGTACGGGGTGCCATGTGAGGTGTTCACGGACCATAAGAGCTTGCAGTATCTAATCAGACAGAAGGAGTTGAACATGAGGCAGAGGAGATGGTTAGAATTGCTGAAGGATTATGATATTACCATTCTTTATCATCCGGGGAAGGCCAATGTGGTGGCCGATGCTTTGAGCCAGAAGTCAGTCTGTATGGGCAGTCTAGCTTATTTATCAGTTGGGGAGCGACCTCTTGTGTTGGATGTTCAGGATTTAGCCAACCGATTTGTGAGATTGGAGGTTTCTGAGACTGTCAATGTGTTGGCCCATACCATGGCCCGATCTTCATTGTATGATCGTATTCGGGCCAGACAGTATGATGATCGTTATCTGTGTACTCTTAGAGATACGGTTCGGCACGGGGGTGCCAAGCAGGTCACAGTGGATGATGAGGGAGTTCTGAGGATGCAGGGCCGTATTTGTGTGCCTGATATTGATGGAATTCGTGAGTTGATTCTTCAGGAGGCCCATAGTTCCCGGTATTCCATCCATCCGGGCGCCACGAAGATGTACCAGCACTTGCGGCAGCACTATTGGTGGCGGGGGATGAAGAAGGATATTGTAGCTTATGTAGCTTGGTGCTTGAACTGTCAGCAGGTTAAGTACGAGCACCAGAGACCCGGTGGGTTGATGCAGTAGATTCAGCTTCCCGAGTGGAAGTGAGAGCGTATCACCATGGACTTTGCAGTTGGACTCCCACAGACTCAGATGATGTTTGATGCAGTATGGGTCGTTGTGGATAAGCTGACCAAGTCAGCACATTCCATTCTGGTATCAGTTTCGTATTCAGCGGAGAAGTTGGCAAAGATCTATATGAGAGAGATTGTTAGATTGCACGACGTGCCCTTATCCATTATATCAGACCGAGATACTTAGTTTACCTCCCATTTCTGGAGAGTATTTCAGCGAGAGTTGGGCACACAGATTGAGTTGAGCACAACATTTCATCCTCAGACGGACGGACAGTCCGAGCGTACTATTCGGATTTTGGAGGATATGTTGCGGGCTTGTGTCAATGACTTTGGTGGTTCATGGTACCGGTTTTTTCCTTTAGCTGAGTTTTCCTACAAGAACAGCTACCAGTCGAGCATTCAGATGGCTCCGTATGAGGCGTTGTATGGTAGGCGGTGTCGGTCTCCAGTCGGATGGTTTGAGCCGGGAGAGGCTAGATTGTTGGGTTCTGAGTTAGTCCAAGATGCCTTGGACAAGGTGAAGATTATTCAGGATAGACTTCGCACAGCTCAGTACAGACAGAAGAGTTATGCGGGCAGAGTCCGAGATTTGGCAATTATGAAGGAGACCGGGTATTTCTTCGAGTGTCGCCCATGAAGGGCGTGATGAGGTTCGGGAAGAAGGAAAAGTTGAGCCCTAGGTACATTGGTCCATTTGAGATTTTGGATAAGGTAGGAGAGGTGGCCTACAGACTTTCCTTGCCACCTAGTTTGTCAGTCGTGCATCATGTGTTTCATGTATCTATGCTCCGGAGGTATATTGCGGATCCATCTCATGTACTTGACTTCAGCGGTGTCCAGTTGGACAAGGATTTGACTTATGAGGAGGAGCCGATAGCCATATTAGCTCGGCAGGTTCGTCAGTTAAGATCGAAGAGTTATCCTTCGGTTCGTGTCTAGTGGAGAGGTTAGACTGCTGAGGAAGCTACCTGGGAGTCCGAATCCGATATGCGCAGCCGATATCCTCACCTTTTCTCCGATTCAGGTACCTTTCTATGCCCGTTCGAGGACGAACGTTTGTTTTAGAGGTGGAGATTGTGATGACCCAAAAGGTCATCCTGTGTAAACTTAATTAAAAACTATATTTCGAGGCCCCGAAAGCCTCCGTTAATCTCACCTCGATATGAGTGCGCAGCCCGGGCGTGCAGCCGGGAAGCCTTTATGTGAAAACTTAATAAAAAGTTGCATTTATAATAATTAATTGATTAAAGTTGACTTTGGTCAACATTTTCAGTAAACGGACCCGGACCCGTGATTTGACGGTCCCGAAAGGTCCGTAGAAAAATATGGGACTTAGGCGTATGCCCGAAATCGAATTCCAAGGTCCCAAGTCCGAGAAATGAATTTTTAAAGAAAATTATTTTCTGGAAATAGTAAAGACTTTTGAAAATGAACTTCGATGTGAAACCAGTGTTACCGGGCCCGTATTGTGGTTCCGGAGCCCGTAACAGGTTCAATATGTGTTATATGAGTTATCTGTAAAATTTGGTGTAAAACGGACTTGATTTGACGTGTTTCGGATCGAAAATGGAAAATTTGATAGTTTATGAAGTTTGAGGAAATTCTAGGGATTTTGGAGTCTAATTCCTTGTTTTTGATGATATTTTGGTGGTTTAAGTACTTGAATAAGTCCGTAGGATGAATTGGGAGCCGTGTGTATTTTTGGTTTTTGAGCCCGAGGGCTCGGATGAGTTTCGGGTAGGTGTCGGAGTGCAAAAAGGGTAGAAAAATTTGGTGTTTGGGGATCAGATATGGTGTCTGGTGTAGTACTCTTCGCGAACGTGGGGTAACCCTCGCGAACGCGAAGAGCAAATGGAGGATGCCTGGGATTTACTCTACGCGAACGCGTAGAGGGAGACGCGAACGCAGAGCACTGGACAGTGTCTCTACGCGAACGCGTCCCCAGGGGTGCGAAAGCATAGAGTTAGGCTGCGGTCTAGGTAGCATTAATGCTTCACGAACGTGACCATAGGCTCGCGAACGCGTAAGCCTGGAGGGCCAAGTCTCCGCGAACGCGTAGGTTCAGCAGGTCAACCCTTCGCGAACGCGGCCAAGGGCCCGCGAACGCGAAGGGTAAATTTCGTCCAGTCATTTGAAGTGTCAAAAACAGAATAGTTACGGGATTAAACCCACTTCTTCTCAAAATTCTTCTTCCCCAACCCACCTAGGTGATCTTTTGAAGAGCTTTTCCTCCATAGCTTCATAGGTAAGTAAACTTAGCTCTATTTCTTTCATTTTCTTCATCAATCACTAGATTCTAGGCCTAAAAATATGGAATTAAAGGTAGAAATTAGGGGTTTTGGGTAGAGTTAGAGTTTTGAAATTTTGGAGAATTCAATCTCGTTTTGGGGTCGTATTTCGAAACAAATTGTATATTCGGGCTCGTAGGGGACTGGGTTATCAGGTTTTGGTCCGAACCTCGAGTTTGGACCAAGCGGGCCTGGGGTCGAATTTTGGTATTTCTGGAAGAATGATGGGAAATGTATAATTAGACTTTGGGATTGAATTATTGAGTCATTATTAATATTATTGAGTCGATTATGCTTAGATACTATCGTTTCGGAGTTGGATTCGAGAGGGAAAGCAGTGTTAGAGGCTTGATTAGCATTTTCGGAGCCGAGGTAAGTGTTGGGCCTAACTTTAGTGAGGGAATAGGTGTAACGACCCGGTCTGTCGTTACGTAAAACCTGCATTATAACTGTTGATAGTGGCTT